>JABMDO010001204.1:0-18231 GCA_014851415.1 Cnaphalocrocis medinalis
TTTCAAGAATTCAACGCAATGTAGCACCAAATACCACAGCGGAAAGTCGATTCCAAAATGAGGAGGTGCGTTCCTGGATATTTTGGGCACACACCATGGTCAAAATACAATTTAAGTATGTTGATTGAAAAGATTTTGCTACGTTTTATCCTTACCTTTTATTGACAGACTTTATTGATTTCGGTCTCCGTCTTGCGAAACAGCTTACTGCGTCTGAAATCTGCACTACAGGCTTTTCGTCCATAATTTGCTGTCTCAGTCTTTCCACCTAAAGAATGTTATTAAATAATACAGGCTAATGATGTTTTCAAATAATTTCTGTAACTTCTTGCATTATAAGTCCCTCCTTTCACTGATAAATATACTTAAAGTATAATATAAAAGTTGGAATAAAACAGTCATACTTACATACACTCGATCATAGGGTTTGCTGTTTTTTAAATTTTAGGCTAGGCAAGTTAACACTTGTGACTTCAGTGGTATTGCGGGTGTCTACGGGCGTTGGGAATCGTTTACCACAAGGTAATTCGCCTGCTCGTCTGGCTCCTCATCATCATTTCAGCCAATAGACGTCCACTGCTAGGTATAGGTAGGCCTCCCCCAATGTTCTCCGCACGAATCGGTCGGCACTATCAAATCAAAAAAATCTTACTTTATCTTACCATGAATGCTGGAAGCACGTTGCATTTATTCCGCCAGGTGTCCATGCATTGCCTCTTGGTTGGCACTGCCAGCTCGGCAATTCTCAGGGGGCATCGTGCAGCGTATTTATTTGGTGAGTTGGAACCAGTACTGAATGGGCTGGGGTGGGCATCGCGAGTGATGAGTTTGTTTTACAAAAGGGGAGTTCGGTCTAGGACTGCATGGAATAGTTTTACCCCTGCTTCGTCCCGGAGAACATTTCCTGTAAGGTTTATCGATAGACGCCGCAAGTGTAAACATTTCTAACTTTTATTAGGTATTCAAATTCAAATTTAGTCTACGTAGAATGAAAAAGGTAGGTACGAGTTACGTTTAATAAGGATAACCTCCAATTGCACCTTGGACTGGCGGCATTTTACCAGGGTCATAAAAACCGGCTAATGGGCTTTTCCAAAAAAATAGTACAATGGACGTTTTTGACCTGGTTTCCATTTTGAACTCCTTTTAAAAAAAATTGGTCCACTATTTTAAGCTGATTTTGGATTCAGGTGAAAATTCAATGTTTCGGATGTATTTTTATTTAATATCGCTTTAAAAACATTGAAACTGTTATTTTGTATTATTTTTTAAACCTACAAGTTGTCCAATTTTAGTATGTCCCCAAAGCTTTTTCAAAACTTTAGGATGGCATATCTTAAATGATTCCCTTGGCACGTATACAAATTTTGGTGTTTTTAGCAAATATAATATTTGGTTTATGCTGTAATATCAATAATATAATTTTAATATGCCCTAATCCTATTTTAAATAATAAAATTCGGTTGTCCTCGAAATTCGATACTATTAGTCAAGTCAGTTTTGATACCGTCATTTATAATCAAATTACCCTTGAAAGAATATATTTTTTTGCGTATAGCTACTTTGCCGCATGTTGTCAAGCGTGGCGTTTTTAAAAACAACGGTGAGTGTCTGTTTCGACGTGACGCGAAGTGCAAGTGTGAACGAGAATTTTGGGCCAAAAAAAATCGTCAGGTATGTTATTATGTGGTTATCTAATTATATGTTTTAAAATTCAATGGTATTTTTTAAAGAAATCTGACGTTTTATACAAACAAATTGGTGCGTCAGGTGTATATCATAGAGAAAACGAACAATTATTGTGAATTATTACATGTAATATCCTCGAGATTTTTTCGTTCTATTTTGTTACTACAGACCCGGTAACAAGTACATTGACCATCAAAGTAACAAAATGGACGTGGTAAAGCTAATTTCACACTGTAGATTCTTTTTAATTTCCTCGTTTTACAAGCTGAGATTTTATTTCTGATTAAGCTGAAATTTTTGAATTCCCATGTGTAAATAAGATGGCAATTGGCATTGCAATATTATTATGATGACATGGAGCTGATCCCTCTTTTTGTAATGTTATGTGTTGTGATGCCAGTATAATAAAACTTTCTTTCTTTCTTTCTGATAATGAAACTGGAAGATGTCTAAGGGAACTTTTGTTATTAAACAACGTAGCCGTACCGAATTTTCATTATCAGCGCGCGTATCTCATGGACTCGTTAAATAGTGTTACATTAAGTAAATTAATTTTATTGTTTATAATTATGTATGTTAGTCTATAAGGTATTCATAATATGGGCCTGTAATTTTTTTTTATGATTATGTTGCCTGAAATAAATAAATAAATAAAAACTATACTATTAAAAAAACTACATACTCTCTTTGTGTCATATTTTAATGCTATGATTTAAATGTGACATAGTTAGTTAATACATCATATAAATTGCATTTAATTAATACTATAGTTATAATAATAAAAATATCACAGAAATTTAAAAATATTGTGTTTATTTTCACCCAAGTGCACGGAGCCTAACAATTTTGTCCCATAAAAAAATTTTAAAGTTTATCTAAATAAAATACAAATTCATGGTATTTTAGTATAAATAATGCTTGATTAATAATAATAAATATATTTAGCATTATTTTATCCTTGAGTAGAAGGTTTAGAGTTATTTTTTTATAATTAAAACTAAAAAAGAGTACTCTTAATGGGAGCCATAGTAACAAAGTGGAATGAAACATGTAATTTCTTAATTACTGTAATGTTTTAATTCCTTAGTTATTTAACCAAATTAAAAGACATTTAAATTAAAATATTTAAAAAAAATAGCAGTGTCCTAATTCATTATACTTGATTTTATATTGATTTTCAAAGGTGGTATCAAAATGGACATGATTTTGTTACAGGCAGTCACATTTCCACGTTTTTCTTGAGATTTACATTAATTATGTTGGGACCAATGAGATTTTATTAATTTAAAGAGTCTTTTCTATTGATTCAAGTTTATAATTGTCTCCTACAACAACATTTAAATTTTCGAGCAAAATTTTAGATGTTGTACTATTTTTTTGGAATTGCTCTAATAGCAGGTTGGTCTCGCCCAACGGTCGGCTTTCGTTTCAATCTTTAAAATTATTACCTATTCCTGAATTAGAAATATAATGCGTCAAAACGGATTTTTGGGCAAGTAAAGAAGTTCACATGTAACCAATATGGGGCTTCAATACCTATACTTCAGTCAAGAAAGACATGAAATTCAATGATGTCGTCACTGCCGCCTGCGTCATAGAGTATGGTACCTATGGTAGCCCCATCCGTTATAAACCATGGGAACTCCGTTAGTTCCTCAAGAATCCGTTGTCATGACTTTCTTGTCTTGACGCATTATAATACTTAGGTATAGTCCGAGGCAAGAAAGTGTAGTTATGACCTGGAGTGCGCAGAAACCAATTTTGATACAAAGTCTTCTTTTTTACAAGTGCGCAAAATAACGGTCATCGCTATACTTGCCTCCAGCTATATTTGTATGCTTACAGCCACACATCAAAGTATACAGAATTGTAAAACCTATACCTACACATTAGGGTTGAATATCAATTGAAGAAATTTGACAGGATGAGGTAACCTGATGTGTGGCTGACTAAACTCACCTAAAAAGATAAGGGTCCTCATCATAACATATTGGATTGTCTACATTGATATTGACGACTTCGCATTCTAACAGTTCTGGATAGGACTTGAGTTTTTCTTCACGTAGTTGGGTGCCACGGAGTATCTCCTTCTCCACAGTTAAATTTACCCATCGGTCAACAAAATCGTTACTTGTTGTTGATTGAAAATCGCAATGGTCGTAAACTTCGTTAATATCAGTTTCTAAAATAAAAGGCAAGAACTTATTAGTTATACCTAGTCCGACTTGGTAAGTACCTAAGTACGGTCAGCGAAAGTAGCGGTGTTCCAGTCACATTAAAAAAGGTAAGTACGTACAGTCACACATCAAATTATACAAAACTTTCAATTTATTTATTATTTATTTAATATAATTATACGGGATAAACCCTATTACATAATTATACATCTATACATATTTAATAATAATTATAATGATTATTATCACTTATATAGTAGGTATTAGGTCAAACTTCAATCGACTCTCATCTTACCGTCGCGTCATGTCGTTAACCTGATAAGTGGCTGTCTGTACATTACTTAGACTTGGTAACTAAATAGGTACGGTCAGCGAAAATAGCGATGTTCTGGTTAAATTACCTACATGGACTCTTGGGTATGTAAGTCGGTGCAGTTAGATGATATCTACCTACCGACGACGGACCCTTTCGTATCGCAAAATAATTAAATAGATACATATTCTTACACAGAAGGTTGGCTGCCTACACCGCGAGGTAGGTTGCCTATTTGACATTCATATAAATGTTCTCTATGAACTTACATTAAGCTGAATAAAGAATACTTCTATACCTACCTACTCTGCCAATAAAGTCGCGAAATTTATTCTTGAGGAACTATTTATTATAAGCGGCAGTTATGCAAATAAATAATGTTTCTGTTTCGATTTCAGGTCAGAGCTTAGAGCCTTTCATGCCCGTGTGAAGAACTCCCCTGATGGCAAATCATATTTGGTGAAGACTTAGGACATAAAGAAACTTGAATAGGATTTACCTGAACCAGGATACGTTGTTTGATCCATCACTTATATGTCAATGATTAAATGCATCGGCAATAAAATGATTTGTTTAGAGAAGGCTTCAATATTTAAGTTATATGAAATGACAGAAAATTTTGATAATTGTTGACATTTTAGTAAGACAAGCACAAAAGAAAAATTAAAAATCGCTGTAATTCTATGAACCCATGGACATGACTAGCGTTCGCCCGCGGCATTACCCGCAATCCGCATTGGTTTTATTAATACCACAGGAATAATTTTTCGGGATAAAACAAATTAGAGATGCGCCGAATATTCGGTTGGTATTCGGCATATTCGGCACTTTTTTCACTATTCGTATTCGGCCGAATTATTCGGTTTTAGTGCCGAATATATTCGGTTTGAGTATTTCTATTTTCCTGGCTATATGACATGGAATTATAAAGGACAAGTGTGTGTTTTTGTAAATTAAAGTAAAACATGAAATCAACATGTATTTTGACACCTAAAGTCCACATATTTATTTCTTGCCCTATAGTATGTAGCTAACATTAACTTAAAAAAAATACCTAATTCATTTATTTTTAAGCCAGATCAATCAATATTAATTTTACTGTTTATTTTTATACTTAAAAATATCTGGACTTTTTTTAAACAATACATATGTAATTATAAAGCTATGTTTTCAAACTCTGATCAAAATTTTAAATTTTTAATAAAAATGTATGTGGCAAATTATCTATAATATAAAAATGAATCGCAAAATGTGTTGGTAAGCGCATAACTCAACAACGCCTGGACCAATTTGGCCAAATCTTTTTTTTAAATGTTCGTTGAAGTTCAAGGATGGTTTTTACGGCGAGAAAAATTAGAATTACTTTTCCACGCGGACGAAGTCGCGGGCGGCCGCTAGTATAAATAAAAATATGAATCAACAATAAATAATTTTATAATAAGTTATTTAATGATAAACAATTTTATTTTTGTTAGGTACTTTTGGACATTCTTTGCAATTTATTCTTAAGTTAGTGCTCTTAAAAATCATCGAAGAGTCCAGGTGGTACTCGACCTTTCACATACCAGAACAGCCACCTGGTATGTGGAGGGTTGTGGGTTCGAGACCCACTTGAACCCTGTGATGATTTTATTAAGTGTATTATTCTTAATAGACACAGAGATACGTTAAGAAAATTTCTGACATGGAAGGAATAAACACTTAGTTATATCTCAGTACGAATTGACTTATTTTCGGTCACCGTATCTAGTATACATAGAAGAGAGATCAGAAACATGAAAATGGTAAACCGAATAATTCGGCCGAATATCCGGTTCGGTAAAGATTGAACCGAATATTATTCGGTATTCGGTTATTCGGTGAAACCACTATTCGGCGCATCACTAAAACAAATTGTTTATTTGACAAATTATACATTCTATAATAAATAAATAAAACTGATTACATTATCAAAGAGTTAAAAGAAAGGATTGAGAAGTTAGAAGAGAAACTGGAAAAGGCTGAAACAAAAATAGAGAATCTAAAGATAGAAAACACCACACTTTTCAAAAAAATTTCGGATTATGAAGTTGCTGTAAATCCTTTGTCACCGATACTTAATTCTACAACAAAAACGAATACTCAAAAGAAAAAATATCACAACATCACTAAAGGAACATCAATGAATCTGAACATAGAAAGAGAAAGTAAAGATACAAAAGATAAACAAACTGATCTGGATAGTAAAACTACAAGTTATATTCCAAAAAAATCTACAATAGGAGCTACTACTGCTAAAGACAACACTAAAGTAACAGAAAGTACACAAATTGCGAGGGACGAAAAACGGAATGATAGAAAAATGTGCTTGATAAGTAGTACCACAGATAACGTAATATTAAACTAGCAGAAAATAACCTACATTATTCAGAAGTTTGCCATTTTAAACATCCCGAAAGTAAAATACGACAACTACTTCACGGAATAGAAAATAAACTGAAAAATTTCTCTGTTGATGACTTTGTGGTAATATTCATAGGTGAGGCTGACTTTAATGACTCTGTCAATTTACAAGAAACTGATAATTATATCAAAATTTCATTGAGAAACGTTTCAACACACAAATATAATAATCTGCTTGCCCACCTACAAACATACAAACAGGGGAATGCCCAAAGTTCAGAATAGTTTTGGCCGAAAAGCGCACACCAATAATTTTATGCGTAAAATATAGTATATAATGTAATTATTGTTGTGAGGTAATCATCAGATAAGTAAAAGTCGGAAATTCATTTAAAAAAACGTTCTTTATTCATCGTCATAAACAATTAAGACGTCATACAGAAATTGCGCAGGTACTGCTATATTACTTTCATGGCGAGCCCATCCCAAATACCAGATCACCGACAAGACGTGGGCACAGCATCCCACAGTTCGACGGCCTACAATACAATTGCAACAGTATTGTTGTATTGCTGCACAACCTGTATTATTACTGTTGATCAAGATCAACACCGATCAGATTTATCAACACAAATAAATGCAACCTTACTAAAGTCAAAAACTTACCTCACGAGGTGCAATTTGACGAGTAATATCTTGTCTAATACCATCCACACGAGGTGTGATATTTGTCAATGTGTGTGATCTTCTTCGTAAAAGCTACCGTCCACAGGAGATGCATACATGTGTATGACCAACAATTGGTGCACTTTGTTGATCTGCAGAAGTAAGCTGTCTTATTTCACTCCATGCTGCTATCCAGCAAGAATAATTCTTGTTAATACCTTAATACTTTAATGTCGTCGCTTGTTAATACCTGTTGCAATGTAAAAGCCCATATAATACAATCATATTGTCCACTGTAAATTGTTAAACAATCAAAAGATATTACGATAAATATTTACCACTGATTAATCAATCTTTGAATGAGATTTTGCACCTCAGCGATAATGGCGGGCGAGTGGTTGCGGAGGAAGCGGGAGCGGAATCCATGTTCAAGCCAAGGTCTTCAGGATTAGATCGATCACCGGAGGCCATATTTATTCAAATTCGTTGTTTTACTTAATAAAAATATTATACTCAATTTCAAAAGTTCAAAACTCGAGAGCTAACGTGAATTTACGTAAAATGACGTTTGACGTATTGTAAGTGGAGTTTGCCACTGCAAATATAACAATCGATACCTATTGAATAAATGAAACAGTAATCAATATCGATTGTTTCAAATTATTAAAAAAAAATACATTCATATTGTTTTTTGTGTACCTAATTGGTGTCCTGGGATATTTATTTATTATTTATTTTTATTTTATTGACTCCATTCAGCCTGAAAGCTGCATCCAGCTGAAGTAGCAATGGGCAGGGCACATTGCGAGGAGAACAGACGGCCGTTGGGGTGGAAAGGTCCTTGAGTGGAGGCCACGCGCAGGAGGCCGCAGTCGTGGCAGGCCTCCCACCAGGTGGACCGACGATCTGGTAAAGGTCGCGGGAGTCCATTGGATGCGGGTGGCGCAGGACCGATCTGTGTGGAGAACTTTGGGGGAGGCCTATGTCCAGCAGTGGGACGTCTATTGGCTGAAATGATGATGATGATGATGAGTCAGCCTGGTGGTAAACAAAATGGTAGCCAACGGTAGACAACGGATGAAGTATCCTCAGGGTATCCTATCCGTTGGCATCACCATACTGGCCCGCAAGCGTGAAGCAAGGAATCTGTCACGACACTGGATAAAAAAGCGCGAAAGACGGTAACCTCTCTCTCTTTCTCAAGTATGGTAAACCCCCGCTGAGTCTCCGGTACCCTCACTCACTGAAAAAAACACAGCAGTTTGGCTGCTATTGACGTTTGGCATGTTGACATTTTGGGAAATTATGAGCTGCTATTAATTGTTCTATTTTGAATAAATAAAGAAAATAACGCCTAATATACCTAAGGACGCGTTCTTAGGTACTTTTATTTAGATCCTTAAAAATCCGCCCCCTTGAGTGGTGGTGCGTACTCTAATCGATAAGAATCGATTTAATTGACGTTTGGCTCTAAAATGGCAACTCGGCTCTGCACTTCCAGGAAAAGAATGATTCCTGTGTTAGAGGGGTCAATTCAAAACTTATTTAGTGTGATAAATTATTTTGGACTTTAGGGGTAAAACGAATATGTTGACCATTAAAAATAATTAAAAACATAATTTTTAACCAAAATCTTTTTATGGGCGTGCTATGGCCATTTTTGGGCATCATGCTTTGTAAACATATTCAATAAAAGAATCGAAATGTTCAACAAGCTATTGTACTCAGATAATTTAATTTATGAATACGCATATATATTAGATAGTAATGAAAAGGGGAATGCCCAAAGTTCAGAATAGTTTTGGCTGAAAAGCGCACACCAATAATTTTATGCGTAAAATATAGTATATAATGTAGTTATTGTTGTGAGGTAATCATCAGATAAGTAAAAGTCGGAAATTCATTTAAAAAACCTTCTTTATTCATCGTCATAAACAATTAAGACGTCATCCAGAAATTGCGCAGGTACTGCTATATTACTTTCATGGCGGGCCCATCCCAAATACCAGATCACCGACAAGACGTGGGCACAGCATCCCACAGTTCGACGGCCTACAATACAATTGCAACAGTATTGTTGTATTGCTGCACAACCTGTATTATTACTGTTGATCAAGATCAACACCGATCAGATTTATCAACACAAATAAATGCAACCTTAATAAAGTCAAAAACTTACCTCACGAGGTGCAATTTGACGAGTAATATCTTGTCTAATACCATCCACACGAGGTGTGGTATTTGTCAATGTGTGTGATCTTCTTCGTAAAAGCTACCGTCCACAGGAGATGCATACATGTGTATGACCAACAATTGGTGCACTTTGTTGATCTGCAGAGGTAGGCTGTCTTATTTCACTCCAAGCTCCTGTCCAGTAAGAATAATTCTTGTTAATACCTTAATACTTTAATGTCGTCGCTTGTTAATACCTGTTGCAATGAAAAAGCCCATATAATACAATCATATTGTCCACTGTAAATTGTTAAACAATCAAGGGTAGTTCGCCGAAAATATTAAAATTTGCCTAATTTCCTTGGTACATATAAAACATCTTTTTTTCGTACATTTCTGTTCCATTTAAGAAAGAAGAGGGAAAATGGTACTGAATTGTGTAAAAGGGGTTTCACAAAAAGTTTTAGAAAAAAAGTTATAGGGTAATGAAATTTTGGTAGCCAAGGAAATTAGGAAAAGGCCATTGCAATTATAAAACCGATACAAGGAAATTATGAGGTGTCATGGAAATTAGAAAAAAATATATTTCTTGTGATATTTTTCATTAATTAGTTAGTAAAATCAGTTCGATACGTAGCACAAAATAATTATTTTAAAATAAAGAGGTATTTTTTACATTATTGGTATTAAATTGTCTGCTACTCACATAATAATCATGGTAGTGGAATCAAACATTAGAATCATAATTAAGTAAGAATAAAACATATTGATATGGGCAGGACTTAAGGTGGAACTTGGGAATATTAGGTGGCACATTCGACGAGAGGGAGAGGATAACCTTGGGGTCAGGCCATCTGCTGTACTTTCGCGAGGGAGACCAACTTTCCAACGTGGCGTCGGGTTTCTGGTCAATAAGTCCCTTTCCGACAACGTAGTCGAAATGTCTAGAGTGTCGAACTGGGTAGCATACCTCATCATTAAGCTCACCGAGAGGTACAGCCTCAAGGTGGTGCAAGTGTATGTGACACGACCTTGACGTACTCAGACCATAAAGTGGAGGAAATGTTCGAGGACATAATTCGAGGGCCCTCCACTGAACTACCAGGGTTCACTACAATGTTGTGATGTGGAACTTCAACGCTTAAGTGTACAGAATTGCAGCTATAGGATTTGGAACTTTTCGAGGAGACTTTAGGACTAATGAAGCAACGGCGTGAAGACTTATTACTTCGTTGAGAAAACGAGCTCTAAATCGAGAGATCAATAAGCTTGTGCGACACGACCTGCGGTGCTCTAATAACCTTGCTATTGAAAGAGAGAGCCGTTGAGCAGAATCGGGGGTCAAAGGTGTTCGTACAATCTCTCGGAAGAAGCCACCTGACAAAGCTGACTACAGCAAGTGGAGTCCTTTGGGAGATTGAAGATTTTTATAGCCGATTATACGCTTCGCATGCATCTCAAACTGATCCTGAAAATGAGGACTCTCGAGACACATTAACACGTCACTTCACTGAAGACCTGCCAGAAGTCAGCGTTGGCGATATCGAGATTGCTCTTGGGCAGCTAAAAAACGGACAAGCTGCTGGAGAAGATAGCCGATAATAACCCGTAAAGAGGGACCTCTAAAAGCTTTTTAACGCTTTCCTATTTGAAAGGAGAACTCCGAAGGAGTAGAAGTGTGGTCGTCTAGTTCTACAAAAAAAGCAACAAAAGCCTGCAGAAGAAATATAGACCCCATTTCTGTTCTAAGTCACGTTTTATAAGCTCTTCTCAAGAGTTATCACGAACCATCTTGCGCGAAGACTCGACGAATTCCAACCACCGGAACAGGCTGGATTCGAAGCGGATATGGCACACTAGACTACATTCATATAGTGGTGCAGATTATACAGAAGACCGAGGAGTATGATCAGCCTTTGTGGTCTAGTTTTTTGAGAACTTATGGAAGGCCTTTGAGTGGGTTGAAATCTGTTCTGTTCTGGAGTACCTGTAGCGTTGTCAAATAGATTGGCAACATATCCAAATGGATGGGATATCCTCTACGAAGCTGCCACTATGTCCGTCCAAGTACAGAAACCAGCAAACAAAAACCTATACCATTGCATAAAGAAGTGACACAAGGGGGACGTCATTTCCCTGAAAATGTTCACAAATGCAATGTTTAAGACGCTCAGCTGAAAAGGACGTGGCATCAACATAAATGGGCGTATACATCTCTCATTTGCGATTCGTAGATGACATCGGAAAAAAACGCATAGGTACAGTACCCATTAGATTAGTATTGGGTCAAATTAAAATCGTAATTGTATTGATTATATAATTTCCCCTGAACTTCGCAATTTCCTTGGCCAATTTTGAGCCATGGAACGCAGGAAATTAGTACCAAGGAAATTAGATTTATGCCTAAAAACCACTACAACCTAGAAAATATTCACTTCTAATATTGTTATTAAAATGAAGGTTAAGCCCTACATATACTATTGTTGTATAAAAAACACTTAAACGAAGTTAATTTTAAACTTACAAAAAAGCGGCCAAGGAAATTGTCAAAGTAGAAACCAAAGCCCAAGGAGGGTGTTACTTACGTGACTGGCGCGAACCCGATCAAAGGTGCGCAGGTCCTGCCTCGATAGTCCTCTCGCGGCCAAATGGCTTATGTGACGTGGTGTATCCGTTGAATTCAATTATTTTGTACGTTTCGAGCTACGCCTGCTGGAAATGTCGACCAAGGAAATTATAGTTTTTGACCCGGACATTAAACAAATTACGCTTTCTATATTGGTTTTTAGCCATTTTGATATGAGTAAGTATAGTTTTTTAATTAGAATCATATCCCTAAATCATAACAACTTGCCCTTTTGAAATGAAATAATAATACGATTAGATTTTATATACCGTCATTGAGAAAAAGTAAACAATGGGAACATACCAAGGAAATTAGAATACTTGCTTTCGGATAGTTTTTTTATAGGTCTAAATTATAGATTTTTTATGTACAAACAACAAAAACAAATCAAAATTAAGATATTTATTACAAAAAAATCGTTTTCAGCATAAAAATAGTACAAGAAATTGAGTTCGCCTGCCCGGACATAGAAAAAACACCGAAATGGCGAATTACCCTCAAAAGATATTACAATAATTATTTACCACTGATTAATCAATAATTGAATGAGATTTTGCACCTCAGCGATAATGGCGGGCGAGTGGTTTGCGGAGGAAGCGGGAGCGGAATCCATGTTCAAGCCAAGGTCTTCAGGATTAGATCGATCACCGGAGTCCATTTTTATGCAAATTCGTTGTTTTACTTAATAAAAATATTATACTCAATTTCAAAAGTTCAAAACTCGAGAGCTAAACGTGAATTTACGTAAATGACGTTTGACGTATTGTAAGTGGCATAGATAAATAATATAAGTAAGTGGGGTTGCCACTGCAAATATAACAATCGATACCTATTGAATAAATGAAACAGTAATCAATATCGATAGTTTCAAATGATTAAAAAAAATACATTCATATTGTTTGTTGTGAACCTCCTATCCGTTGGCATCGCCATACTGGCCCGCAAGCGTGAAGCAAGGAATCTGTCACGACACTGGATAAAAAAGCGCGAAAGACGGTAACCTCTCTCTCTTTCTCAAGTATGGTAAACCCCCGCCTGAGTCTCCGGTACCCTCACTCACTGAAAAAAACACAGCAGTTAGGCTGCTATTGACGTTGGCATGTTGACATTTTGGGAAATTATGAGCTGCTATTAATTGTTCTATTTTGAATAAATAAAGAAAATAACGCCTAATATACCTAAGGACGCGTCCTTAGGTACTTTTATGAGATCCTTAAAAATCCGCCCCCTTGAGTGGTGGTGCGTACTCTAATCGATAAGAATCGATTTAATTGACGTTTTGGCTCTAAAATGGCAACTCGGCTCTGCACTTCCAGGAAAGAATGATTCCTGTGTTAGTGGGTCAATTCAAAACTTATTTAGTGTGATAAATAATTTTGGACTTTAGGGGGTAAAACGAATATGTTGACCATTAAAAATAATTAAAAACATAATTTTAACCAAAATCTTTTTTATGGGCGTGCTATGGCCATTTTTGGGCATCGTGCTTTGGAATACTCTTTTGACTACTTCACCAAGACAACAGGGCGCATAAATACTTACGGATACAAAACAATATGTACAAATTTAAATGAATTAGTCATGTTCATTTTGTCGAATAGACTTACAAATAATTTCATTGAACCAAACAATAGTCAATCCCATACAAGTGAGCTAATTGATTCACAGAAGTTTTTTCGTAAATAACCACCCTTTGAGCGTATTGTCCATTTTCTTACACTACTACATCAAAATATAGCAGGCTTTATCTCTAAAAGAGATACACTCGAAGTAGCAATTGTTGATTTAAATTCTAATGGAAAACAACCGGATATACTATGCATGTCGGAAACTTTTATCAAAATAGGTAGTGAATCTTGCTTAAATATTACAGGCTATGATGTCGCAGCTACTTATTGTAGAAAAGACGGTAAAAGAAGAGGGGGAGTATGTGTATTACTGCGAAATGGACTTAAATATGAAAAGTTAGATGAAATTAAGAATACTCAAAAGACATGACCTTTGAGTGTTGTGGAATAAAATTGCTTGGTTTTGACTTCCCTATTATTATTATCTGTGTTTATAGAACTCCCAACTCTAATATTAATTTATTCTTTTCAACTTTAGATGAAGTGCTGCATAAGTTCACAAAAAAACCCCAAAACACGCTTTATACTGGCAGGCGATATTAATATTAACACATTAAAACCATCAAGTAGCAGTAGAAATTTATGTGATTTGGTCAAAAATTATAATCTTTCTCTTACATATAACAGAACCCACTAGGCAAAATACATGTATTGATCACATAATCAGCAATATCGATGACGCCAAAACAGAACTCGTTCCATTACAGTTATCTGACCATAACATGGCACAAGTAATAACTATACCCGTTAATAAAAAAGAAGTCGCGCCGGTACAATACTACATTTATAAGAGGGATTATAGTAAAACAAATCTAATTTTATTTAAAAATAATTTAAAGCGATTATCATTTGCAAACATTTACAACGAATCAGATGTTAATAAAGCTATGCAGTCTTATCAAGATATAATGAAAACACTTTTCGATTTAAGCTTTCCTGTAAGGAAGATCAAAATTTCAAACCAATACAGACAACCTCACTGGATTACCAAAGGAATTATCAAAAGCTGTAAGACTAAAAGATTTTTACGATATCAATACTATGAAAGCAAATCTAATGAAAAAAAACTGCATTTTAGAAAGTACTCTAAGATATTACGCCGTTGTTTATGTAGCTCTCAAAAAATATACAATGATAAATTAATTAGAAATGCAAAAAATAAATGTAAAATGACATGGAATATTATTAAAAATAAAAAACCCATAGATAGCGATAACTTCATAAAAGAAATAACAATAGATGGGAAAAAGATAAACGATCCAACTAATATAGCTAATGAATTTAATAATTTTCTAATAAACTTAACAAACTCGCATACCGAAAACACTGATTATATAAATACAAATAAGTCATACATACCTAATTCATTTTTTATTGAGCCATTCATTGCAAAAGAAATAAACTCTATAATTAAATCACTTAAAAACACAAATTCTACAGGATATGATAGTATATGTACAAAGGTAATAAAATTTTGTGCAGATGAACTTACTCCACCACTACTATACTTAATAAACCTCTCTTTTGAAAAGGGCACATTTCCGGATTTATTAAAAATTTCTATTGTGAAACCTATACATAAAAAAGGTAGTAAAACTTGTTTAGAAAATTACAGACCCATTGCATTGCCACCTATTTTATCAAAAGTCTTCGAAAAGGCTATGAAAATTAGATTAATGAGTTTTTGTACCAAATACAACATAATCAGTAAAGAACAATTTGGTTTCCAAAGTAAAAAGTCTACAATTCATGCAATCTATCACCTTGTCAGAGATTTATCAGAAAAAATTAACGAAAAGATTCCAGTCAGTACAGTCTTCTTTGATATGACCCGAGCTTTTGACTTTGTATCACACAAATTACTCCTCAATAAGTTAAATAATCTAGGCATTAGAGGCTTGGCATTGGAGTGGATTCAATCATTCTTGCATAATAGATCTCAAGCAGTAGAGATAAATAGTTTAAATAGTAAATCTGAAGTCACATCTAACTTATCTCAATTTAAATTAAATAAATGTGGAGTACCACAGGGAAGCGTTCTTGGGCCAATATTATTTATATTGTACATCAACGATTTCCCTGCAACAACTAAGCATAAATGCGTTATGTATGCTGATGATATTTCAGTAGTAATACCACGTAATAATATAATAAATTATGAAGCAGAAATAAACAACACTATAAATTCAATAATACAATGGCTCCAGAACAACAATCTATCAGTTAATGTTAATAAAACTAACTTCATGCAATTTGGAACAAATAGGACTAGTAAATCACAGCTCAACGTTAAATACAGGGGCCAAGACATACAAGAATTAACGGGTACAAAATTCTTGGGTATTAAAATTGATGATAAACTTGATTGGAAGGATCATATAGAATCTCTACGGAATAAACTGAATAGCTATGTTTATGTCCTAAGTAGGTTACGAAATACTTCAGCACTTTCTACCACTCTGACAGCATATCATGGGTTACATATCACCTCTTTTGACCTATGGACTTATGATTTGGGGCAACTCAGTAGACGCAAATAAATTGTTTATAGCCCAAAAGAAGTGTATTAGGGCAATGTGCGGCAAAACTTCTCGTGAATCGTGTAGGCCCTTGTTTAAATCCTTGGGTATTTTGCCTCTCCCTTCACTCTACATTTTAGAGGTAGCCAACTTTGTGAAATGTAATATTAATCTCTTTAAGAAATCCAACTGTACATCTTTGAGAAGTGCCAGAGATCCCTTAAAATTAGCTTACAATAAAAGCCCAAATCTCAGCCACTATCTACGGCAATGTGATGCTATGTGTGTAAAGATATTTAATCATGTACCTAAAACCTTACAGTTACTTCCAAACCTAGTATTTAAGAGAAAATTATTTGAATGGCTTCTAGAACATAATTTTTACTCTTTAAATGATTTCTTTAATAGCAATAAATTTAGGTTAGACTTGTGAGATGCTTATATTTTTTATATTGTTTATTTTCTTAGTTTATTGAAATGTTTTCCTTTTTTTTAGCTATAAGTGTGTACCTACCTACGTGTATGTACCTATTTTTAAATATTTGCATGCCATGTTTGGCAAAATATGCGAACTAAGAACTAATAACTATTTACACCAACAATGTAACCATATTTTACGCAAATAAAATATATTCTATTCTATTCTATTCTATAATACTTGAATCTAAGATTTCATAGAACATTTCGGACCGGAACCTTGTATTGTCAATGTCAAATATTCTCATACGTCAGTTTGACATTTTGTTGGAGCTAACTTTTTTCATTCGTTTTTTGACATTTTACTGAGATGCACGTCTTTGTGCGCGTTTATTTTGTATCAAGATCGGGATAAATTGTAAACAAAGTCATTGTTCGCTGAATAATATTGTTTTGATATGTATCATAATATTTCCGAGGAACATTTTTAATAAAAGATAGAACTCAATACCTAAATTCATCAAGTGAAAGGACTGCAGTTTATTTCAAGTTGTATCATCGCATCATTCGTGGACGTAAACAAAGAAGTTAAAAATGTGGTCACACTTGGAACGTGGAAGTTCTCCAGTGGATTGGTGTGAATCAAATTATTCCATATCACCAGTGATTGCAGAATTCGTCAACACCGTACGTTTTTATTTATAAACAACTGGAACCTACTTATTTCATGTGCTATTTTGGAAATATAAAATCAATAACAGCACCTTACGTGCTTCACTGCTGAGTAACTACTTACACATAAAATTTTATCTTACTGTATTTTTTAATGAACTCTGTTTCTGACGTTTTATGTATGTACCTATTGAATCAAATATAAATCAATCATGTAGCTTTTTAATCATAGATTTTCGTAATTATTATGTATGCAACAACGAGTTCTCAAAAGAAAAGAAATTATTAGTTATTTTTGTCGGAAGAAACGGTGAGTTGACACTTCATGTACTTCAGAAAACTGTAACTAAACATGGCTTTTTGGCCGCATTAGGCATTAACGTGGTTGTCAAATGACAATTTTTCCGATTATAAGCTGAATGAAATAGTGTCTCTCTTTCCACTTATGAAATCAAGGCTGAGTTAGATAGAGAGAACAATAGTTTTGAGAACTCCACGTCGACACATGGTATTTGTATAACTGATTTCTGTATAGGACAATAGGCCCGGTCCATATATTTAAGTCATGTTTATTCTTGAGGACTATTACAGAGTTCGGCGACGGGCAATATCTGCTATAGTACTCTTTTTCTCTTTACGCGTCCATCATCCATCATCACAGGCGCCAAAGCCTTGGTCGAACCAAAACATTTTTTGGTCAATCTAAAAGACAGCATTAAGCCCTTTTAAAATGGTAACACCTCCGTCAGTCTATTATTTTGACGTTTGTGAAATCGACAGCTGCCAGCTCCAGAAATTTTGTTGCGCAATAAAATAATCCATCCAACCCAGTCATACGAACAACAATAGAAATAGCTGAACACTATAATCTTCAAGTTAAAATGGCCAACAACGCTTTCAACAAATTAAGTCATTTTTTGGACTCCGCCAGGAGCCACCTCGAAACGATTTTTCGAAATCCCATTTGGGG
>JABMDO010001205.1:0-17030 GCA_014851415.1 Cnaphalocrocis medinalis
GTCGACCACAACACTCATTGTAGTGTAGGGCAGACCTAAGTATAAGTTCAAAGTAGGTTACCGAGCGTTAGAGGGCGCTATGCTCGGAGTTTCTCTGGCGGATATTTGGAACGAAGTTATTCATCAGATAACTTTAGTCTTCGGGATTACACGCAAGGTCTTCAAGGACTGGTGGTCAATGTAGCTAACACGTAATAGGGAAGAATAGTAACCACCAACAAAAATGTGATTGTGGTACGAACCTTGACATTTTTGATAAAGATTGGCTGATCTCTTGATTTATTCAACGGCATAAGTAATTTTAATCTCTTAAATATAGGCTTATGTGAAAAGGCTGACGAACATTGTGGTAGGAAGTTGCAGGTTTTAAAACTAATTAATAACACTTCAAAGAACACATTTAACCAATTGCGGTTGCTAAATCAGCGATCGGTATTAAGCACTTTAATCTCAAATTATTCGATAACACGGAACGAAATTTTCAAATTATCTTGCGCCATTTCGGATTAGCGCTTAGCAGTGGAGCTGCTAAATTAGTAACTATGGGAATAACTATCACGGAATTAATGAATTAATCTTCAACATCGGGCGTAAGCGGACTTTATGCTGTAAATATGATTCTTTAGAGAACAGAATTCGAATAAGATTCAAGAATCCTTTTTCGTTTCTTTCTAGATTGATAACATCCAAGAAAAGAAAACACAACCTGTATTGATTATTGCATGCAAGCCTTTTTACTGTCCGTCTTTCTTTGTGAATGTAAATTCTATGCAAAACAGCACAAAGTGATACTGGTCTTAACATAATAGAATAACGACTTGCTTTTTATTAGACCGTAATATCCTCAGCGGATTTTGAGAGGGAAAGAAAATCTTCTAATCTCATAATTACATATTTCAATAGGATCTTATCAACATTTGTTTTGCTTTATGTTACATTATTATCTTTCTGAAAATGTTATAGCTAGTTGGTAATTACATTTGCATCTTGCGTTTAAAATATAAAAAAAATATGACTAAAATATTTGGGAGTTCAGTAATGATACGGGAGTCATTTGGCAGATCATCAAATTTTGAATTCTATTGAGATCTTAGTTACCATCACAGTTCAAAAGGACGCATGTTAATTTTTTTTTTTATTAGCTGTATATGATAATGAGTAATGTTAATGATAACCAACAAACTTCTTAATTGTTACATATTACACTAATATATGAAAGCCTTTTTCGCAGAAAAGAGTTAAATAATCCTCATCCTCACCTATAAAGAATCCTCATCTATAAAGAAAAGTGAGCTGAAAAGTTCCACGACAACTAATAGTACGGAAAGGAATCCCGGGTGCAATGCATAGTTATTGGGGGTAGGTGGATACCACGGGCCGGCAGTTATTCCGGTAGGGGGGTCGCCAAGAATGTTTACGGCATTCGCCCCCAGCTATATAAAACCGTGGCAGCCGTGCACAGCGTGTTGAAATGTGCCGCCAACCTTCCTACCTTTGTACATTCTAGCACAAAACTTATTGTACCCGATTGTATGGCTGCCGCGAAAGTAATAAGCCGACGTTAGTACCCAAAGAAAGGATAGTCACGACTGAAAGTGGAAGTAGGCTCAAATATAAAATCGTATCTTTATGCGAGTGGGAAGTCTAATGCTTATTTATTCATTCTATTGTAATTCTATTTGTAAATTAATTGATTTAATGCGTAATATAACAAAATAATTTACGCCCGGTTGGTCTTGTGGTTTCAGTACCGGGCCATGATCTCGCGGTCTTGTTCGATAGCCGAGTCGAACAAAACGTATGTTAAGAATTTTTCGACCATAGCTCGGGTTTGTGATCACCGATCTACATTAGGCAAGCGTGGTGAAAACAGTGACCAGCTAAAAATGTGAAATTCCTGCCCGAGATTTTTTACCCGAGTTGCCCCCTAAGCTAATAAATATTTCGTCGTGCTCGATAAGGGGGCTATCACTGTGTGAGTATTGCTGTTGATAGACGCTCGACAGTCGTCGCCTCTAGCATTAATTTCGCGATGGTGTTGTCATGTTTGAACATAGAACCGTTCCATGAAATAATACCCGAAGCTTATCCGAAGCCACTATAGTAATTAAACCTAGGTCACTAGTGACATAAGCTTCGGACATGATTTCATGAAACATGCTTCCTATTTTTGCATATTATATAATATATTTATCTTCCCTGAAAAGTGATGCAATGGTAAAGAGGGCCGGAGTATGCCCCTGGATTAATATTTTTTTGATTTTCTATATTTTCTCCGTCGACCTTGAATGTCAATGTGATCGCATTTTATGATAAGTACAAAGAAAAGGTGATTTAAAAATAAAACCCTCAACAACTTGATTAAATCCTAAAACAAGAAAATTTCTCTAGAAATTAAGGCGTCTAGTCAGTAGATTAATCTGTAATGTAATATTACACGCATGTGCTCTCAATTCACTAAGCCTTCATTTCTAGAATGGATCCCGAGTGCTCTAATTTTTCGGGTAGGTATGCCGTTTTTCCAGTTTTAGCCTTTTTACACATTCAGGGTTTTTAAAATTTATGACTTACCGATTTTTATTTTATTATTTTATTAAAATCTAACCAACCATCGCGCCTTTCAGGTGATTTTAGGTTTTGGCAGCGCCAAAAGCATATTTTGCCATATTTCTTTTTATTTTATTAAAACAAGTTTCTTTCACTCGAACAATGATGACGAAATATGTCAATTTGTCATAGGGATGTTTTGCGTGCCAAAGAAATGGACTTACGCTCAGAACATGCGTATGTAATGTATACGCTCGGAAAGCATTACTCTCCTTTTTTGGACCCAACTGCGTCTTTTGTTCGGACGATGATACCTTTAAGTTGAATGATAATTTAGCATATTAGTACGACACTCAGGGGGGCAAAGTCCAATTTAGAGATTTCATATATTCGTCCATACAAAATTCCGATACGACTTAAATGTCGAGTGCACGAAAATTGGTACCCAGTTCCTTCAAGACAAACTCGTCTGTTGACCTTCTCGTAGTCGCTTTGATTGACTTCAAGTGCATTAATGTTGGGATGTGGATTTTACGTGCGGACTAGCAGTTACCTTATTACTGTACTTAGGTATACCTACTACTGTAGGTACATTATGAGAGGTTTAAATTTAGGAGTTTAGATATTTTGCTAGAACGTTCTCTACTTTCTCTTAGTTAAGGGATGTTTTAATAGAGACAGATAACCAGAATGAAAAGGAACACAAAAAGCTAATCGGGTCGGGTCCGTATGGAGATGACAAAGCATTCTTAGATTTATGAGTAAGAACAATGCCATATTGGATTTTCCAAATATAACTTAAGTCTGCTTGTTGAAGGTTCAGGGTTCTAGCTTAACTATGATGCATTAAAACATTGAAAGATACAACATTTTTGGTGCTTCGTACTTAACTTTTTTATTATGGAAAAGAAGTTCTCCATAATAAAAAAAGTTGCAGAAAATTAAGCCTAAAACAAAATCAAACCTTGGAAGATCGTTTTTGCAAATGGTAATAACCAAAGGATCAAAATCAACAACTTATTGCATCAGGACAACTCGTTCAATACAAATATTAATAAAGTTAGAGAATAAGAGAAAGCACACAACGACCTGTTTATTATATCTTCTATACTGAAAACTAATAGCTGAAGTTAAGCGGAGTCGCGACTAAGTTTCTGGCACACCCTGTGTTAACGAGCGACTCACTCAAGGTTTTAGGCGGGCTCTGATTTATTTACCACTAGCGCCACAAGTAACATCTGTTCCGTGACAAGAGTATCTAAATGATACTTTGAAGTTGTCAAATTATCGGTTGTGAGGGCCGCCGGATCGGGGTCCAACCTGTAACCAAGTTTTAGGGGATCAGTCGTGTCACAACTTTCCTTTTGTAGGAGCAACCATGGTTCAAATACGAACACGCACGTGATGATATCGAAATGTCGCAGTCGGATTGACAATCCGCCGTTTTACATTACGGCTACCTGTTATCAAAAATAGGGTCGTTTTGAAATACAGCGGTTCAGCGATAAGCTGGATTGAATACGGCTGAATACATTTTAGTTTTAAGTTTCGATTCTTGACAGTAGTGGGTTGTGGACTAATTGAAGAACGTATCTTTATGACAACGCGGCAAATCGTTGATCCGCCGCATTTTAAAACAGCCCTATTTTGATAACAGCTAGCCGTAATGTAATATGGTTGATTATACGATCCGGCTGCGACAGAAACATTAGAAGGGCATTAACAATTAACCACCCACACCTGAGACTTTCCAGTTTATCATCTAGTCTGCTCGTATGTAGGTACTTAGGCAAATCGAAAGGCAGTGTTTATGTTTAATGAATGTACCAATCTAACTTTTAGAGCTGAAGTCTAAAATATACTGATTTAATCTAGGAACATTCTTATAGAAAGGCCAAGGCATACCTTTCGTACCAAATTATGCGTATCTATTAACCCTATCATCATATACATCCGCTAGTATCGATAGCTGTTAAGAGCTAAGTGGAGTTAAGTAGCGTGCTTTAATATCAGTAGTTTTTATCTGCATGGAATGGTAATTCTGCGAGGTAAATTTTATTCCTAGGATTCTTATTAATAAATGTAATATGCTTTTATTTTTCATAACAGTTGTTTTTAAACTTCAATATAGACGTTCATTCCCTATTTCAACTTCTACCTTTCTTTTTTGTTGAAATAAAAAGTATGTGTTCATGGTAAACTTGATGTGATATGTATCAAGAATGAATCTATAATAAATATCAAAATGGGATCGGAACCTAATGTGCAAAGCGTACCTTTACATTATACACTTATACAGTTAGTTTTCGACTATATAATTTTAGGGAATGATTCGAGGACGGACAAACTACAACCTGCATTGACGTTTTTTAGTATTAATACGCCTGAAAATGGTTACTGAGTTTCTTGGATATTAACATGTACATACATACATAGATATCAAAACACTTGCGCGATGCAATCGACATCCAGCGACATCTATTTGTAACTATATTTCGGAACTTATACACTTGGCGATGGCGATCAAAGTCTCGAAACAAAGTGATGGCAGGCCCACTATTATCATAATATGATGATTACCAATAGGAAAACAAATAGATACTGGTAAATACTACTAATAAACATTGGTACTTGCTGAAAAAAATCTGTTGGTTCACCAATCATACTATCTTGAACGGCCACCTCAATGTTGGCGGCCAAACCGCATAACGCCATTAAATATTTACTGACACAAATTGCAATGTTGTAACTAGCCTGCAGACGTCGATCTCACACACAACAATACGTGAACACATTCGTGTACAGTGTGATCAATAACAAACTACCTGTACCTACCCTTCAGATGCCATATGAAATTTAATTGTACAAATGTTGGTTTAAGTCAGTTCAATTAAAATCAGTAACGGGGTCCACTGACCCCTGTATGAAGGAAACCAAAACCGAACGTCAATCACTGTATTGTAATAATCAGAGATTTGCTAAGGCCTATTATTACGAGTACAATACAGCGACTGCCGTTCTCCTGGTTCTTGAAGCAAGCTTGGGCTCCGAAGTGACAGCTTTGGATTCAACCGGGAATCAAAAGGTTAAATGATAATGATACGAATATAGACAGTGGTTAGTTATTTTCTATTTCTAGAGATGCCTAAATTTAACTCCGCAATTTGGTTTGGTTTCATAATTTTGAAGAAAGGTCTTCTTATTTACTTTACCAGTTATATTGATGTTATTTAAATCTTTTTGAAAGAGTTTTTATATAATGTTTTTCCGGGTATTAAGATATGCCAGGTGCTGTTTTGTATAAAAGGTATATTTGGAAAAGTTACATATCAAACAGGAATAATAAATAAACAGGAAAAACATTAAAATAAAATTAAAAGGATGTCTTAAGACGATATGGTACAGCCGTTCTATATTTGGAATTAACCCTTTTGCCCCCTGGATAATGCCTGGAGAGTATGTTTTCTCTGATCTGGTCACTGTTACATAGCATTTGAGTGTGTTATTTCATTCAGGTATTAAAGGAGATAGGTAACCTAATATTCAAAACCTAAAAAAGTTGCCATTCCAAAAAAATTTAAGTTTTATTTAAATTTTCAGTGACACAAGTGTTTTATAGAGAGAGAGGAGAAGGGTTTCTACAGTTACTACGGAACATTGTTTTTCTGTACTTTTAATAGGACTTTTAGTCTAGCTGTGCAGTTGTCTCTATCGCCCTCTACGGGTAGAGCTTGAATAAAGGAATTACGTTTGCACTTGCGACGTGACACGTATTCGATTATTTATCGATAATCTGGTGTTGTTTGTTAACATCGATGTTTGTAGCTTAGATACTTTTTCTGAAGTTTCTTTGTTATGCCTTAATACTGTAAAGTTCCTAAATTAATTAGTCTAACAGTAGTATGTAAGTTACTTTTCAGATTTTTCGGCGGTAAAATTATTTTGTTTGAAAGTTTTTCTCCGTTATCTTTAATTTCCTCTTAAAACAAAACGGTAGAATCAAATTGATCACAGAAAATAAACAAACAAAGATGAATCATGGATGTCTGCAAGATAAATACTAATATCCTCTTACTCTGGCTGGTAAGACCACAGCGGATATTACATCGGTAAGTACACTTTGTGTCGAATCAAAATTAACGCAACGGGCCGAGATTGCACCCTGTCCTAATCTTATAGAGTTTCCTGGTCGTGAGCATGAAACGCGAGCACCAGCGTGAAGTGACCACAGCATAGCGCGCAGTACAAAGATTAAATTGAAACTGGCAACGGGCCAAACCCGCCGTACCCAAAATTACAAAATATTATGCCGATTTATAGCTGCTTATGCACATTCTAGGCTCTGATCGCATGTACATAATTTTATACGTCTTCAACTTTTAAATTACCTGGTGGTAGAAGTTGTCATGCTTACTGTTTGCTCTTTGAATGACTGGTTGGTTTATTCGACCTAGTTGCGTAATTCAATAGTAAATTCAAGAAGTATGCCGCGCAAAAAAGGGAAATATGCTTGTACATTAGTTTACAATAAAAGTTTGATTAAAATGTATAAACATATATGAAGTGATATTGTGACTCTGAGAAGCAGCACACTATAATAATGCAATTAATTAGAAAAATTGACATTTTATGACTTTTAATGCTATAAAAATATATTTAAATTAAAAGAAAGTCATAAGCAACAAGTATATAGATAATTGTTTATGTATATGTGGCGACAAATAGACGGATCACCAGACGCTAAAAGATTGCCCGTCCATACTACAATTAAAGTGTTGTCCCATTACTACATAAGTATTTATGTACTTTTTATAATTTTGACCTGCATGTTTCTGTTCCCTCATTACTTAAATTCTAATGATCATAATTGTACAGGTGAGGTGTCCTTGGTAGCGTCTTTATCGGTCGCTAGTTACAAGCTACTGAGGTGACGTTAAACTGACTGCAGCGCCATTGAAGGGCCTTAAGTTCAGAACTCAAAAAAATATTGTTTGGGGGTTCAAGGGAAAAAAAAGGATTTATAACACACATAATTTTTATAAACATTGCCTAATTTCTATATTTGGCGATTCTTGACATTTGTTGTTTACGGTCTCTGGTCTACTTTCTGCTTAACTATGACAGTTCAAACTGTGTCCGCAAGTACTGGAAGTTTTTTGTGAATATTTTGGCAATTCCGCACTCATAACTTTTGCTCTTAGAAGTGTAAAAACAATATCTTTTCGGTATAAGCTGAGTGGTTAATTTCACTTCAAACTAATGAGGCCTGGAATATACTCTTGAATAACAATTTGAACACAGTTGTAGTAGAAATAAAATGTAGAATGGATACGGTACTTACAGCTAAAGCCGGTAGTTGTTTCCAAGTTAGGCTAGTATTTTGAATACAAACCGTGTGGACCAGTTTTCGGAAAAGTTTATTAAGGAATATTTAGGATACATCCCACGGTTATTTATTAATGACCTGTGGTTCTGATGGTTCAAATCAAAAAAACATTTTTGTGTCTGGTTCGATAATTCACATCTTGAAGTAAAAGCCTTTGGTTATGACTGGTAAGCTATTTTTCTATTAATTGGTTTATACAGGTTTTTTTTTATATTTACCTCTCGGAAAAATTAGAACTAGTCCGAGTTTTACATACCTATTTGTGAAATTCCTCATATTGAAGTTGGTTAAAAAGAGAAGAATTCTGAATTCTACTTATGCAACACTTAATACCCAAGTTAATGTAAAAAGAAAATGTTAGCCACATTGAACTGATTCAATGCCGCCAGACAAACTAACGGGATGGGGATTTGACGAATATGAACATAAAAGAAGGAAGGAAAAAATCTGATGAATCGAAATAGTCCATTATCAGACTTGTGTCTGAATATGCACATGCATGTTGCTTCGATTCCAATACAATTGTTCCCAAAAGCGATTTTCCCAGTCCGTTAAACTTTTTATAATATGCGGTATTATAAGTAGGTTACAAAGAGAAAATTATCGAAAAAATATAATTATTGGGCTGTTGAATAGCGTGTTAATAAGGTATATAAATAGTGTCGCGGGGTCGGTACGCGGGTGCCGAGAAGATAAAAATTCTGATGACGGTAATTTGTTTCAACAAGCCGTCTTCCTTAGTGAGGTTTTTACACTCCCCGCATAATATTATAATATTGATGGCACCGTTGCTAAATAAATCAAAGTATTTTAGGAGGTCACTACCACCCACCTACCTACTAAGTTAGGTCGTTGTAATTTTGAAAACATATCTATATCTTGTTTAACTCAGAAAATAATGACAATTTTGTCCTGTAATCATGCCCCTTAAAAGTTTCTTAGAAAATTAGGTATACACTACAGGTTACAGACTAAAGTAATTCTATATAATGGAACATTTTAAAGTCAAATCAGCTCAGTCAGACGTCTGTACACATTTTCAAATAAGGTAAGTAGTAGTTATAACTAAATAAAAATGCCAAGTGCAAAGAAAATAAATTCTATTGCCCCGATATCTCGGCTCGCGGCTTGAAAAGGCACGTTCATCAAATAAATAAATACCGACCGATAAAATGATTGGACGTTGAGACGTCAGTTGGTTTATTGAATACCTAGTTTATTGAAATAAGCCTAGAACCACCTGATTGAATTTCAGAAAAAGTATTTACACATTACAAACAGAGCATTTTTTAAAGTTACCAAACGTGTGTTCAGATATATTTATTACAAGCAAATCTATCAGTTACAGACCTATACAATATAAACATAACTTCTATATAATTATCACAATTCTATACAATTATTTGTATTAATAAAAAATTTAAAATCAAAATTATATTGCTTTAAAAAGCTCATAGGTTTAAAAAGCTAATGAATGTGATTGCATGAATAAGAATTTCGTATAAATTAAGTTACTATTATTTTACTAATTGTCGCTGTTATTTTAAGTATTCTCATCATTGTGATTAACTAATCTAATATATAACTAAAGCAACATTTATATAACCTTACGCGTTCTGCGTCAAACAGTTTAAGGCACAAACTTACACATTCATATTGTTTTTCATTTTCATAAGATGGTTTTTTTTTCTTCTTGAAAATTAGATAAAAGGAAGAAAAACTCATAAAATCACTTTTGTACCTATACAGTTTTGGCCTTTAAACTTTTTAGCGACTTTAGGAGTAAAAATTCGACAGATATCTGTGAACAAATAGTAGTCCCCAAAGAACGGAAACTGCCATAAAAATTCGCATCGTCGTCATTAGTCTCAGACGTGTTTTGATCAGAGGCGGTACTACAGAGTATCGTCGCGATCATTCTTCCGACGTTGGAGTGAGATGCCCTTATACGATTTATGTAAGATCGTCCTTTTCACCCGGCTGAATAATAATCCCAGTGACACTCCGCCGTGAGACCCAGAACGACGCAGCCCGCCTCTTTTTATCTTCGGTTCGCAATTTTAAATGAGGCCCCGTGAAAAACCCCGCCTTAGAGAGACCCGATTTTAAATCCCAAAAGAGACCGAAGATTACTTTTACGTGTCAGTAAGAATTACTAGGTCATTAGTATGACGGGGCCCAATGCATCCTCAATGGGTTATGCTGCTGAATCTTGTTTGTTCCTTTTGTAATTTAAGGTCACCGTACACTTAGCGCTGAAAACCGAAGAAAAAATAAAAAATGTGCTATGCTATACACGTAAAAAGAAATATATAAAAAAATATATAAAAAAATGCATCAATGTCAAATATTAAATTTTAAACCATGGAAAATAGCTGTCCATGGACACGAGAGCAAAACCAATACACACCGTTAGTATTTGTTTCTGCTATTCTCCGAAGGGTTTTTTTATGTGATAGGTGGCTGACAAGCAGATGGATCACCTGATGTTTCCACTAGCCCTACCTGCGCTACCAAGCTGCGTGCATCTTCATGATAAGGAATTGTCTCAAAATGTTGCTGAAGTTATTAAACTTACTTTATTATATTCATGTTTCAAATTCCTAATTCTGTTTGTTATTTAGATAATTTTGAGGGAAATAAATTACCGGTAATTATACGCTCTTTGTGCTGTTGTAGTTGATGTTCATTGCCTTAGATATTCGCGGAGGAAACGGCGCGTAATTTTGAAATTTTGATTTCTCGATTAGCCTTTTTCTATAAGTGCAATCTGTCTAGTCTAAACTTCCTATACATATATAGTCCGAGGGACTGCAGTATGAGGTTCTTCAAAAAAGGAGTGTAAAGTTCTTAACCCCTTAACTTAACATGTATACAGCCCTTTGGAGTTATAAGTGCCCGTAGGCTGCGGTAGTTGCTTACCATCTGGCGAGCCACCACGCTTGTTTGCGAACGTAAATACATATACTTACAATACAAATGTAAAATTTAAGCCCTTAATATACCTATTAAAGTAGATGAATAGAGATCAAAAGGCTCTTTGACAAAATTTGACACATCGCAAATGAGTGATTAGCTAAGTGGTGTTAGATCGGACCATCGGACGAGAAAAAAAAAGGCGCGTGAAAACTGCTCGTTTAACTGATATTCCATTTGCATAGAATACGAATTTCACTTTCCCTACCCAAGCACTTATATGTATTTAGTTACAAAACTCGGAACATCTGTCCTTTCAAACGAGTGCTTGAAAAATCTGTATGTTCTATCTTCTGTATTATTCGCTATTTTACACAAAGAACTTAAGCCCCAAAACACTCACGCGACTTTTAAAAAAGAATTAAATATACCGCCCAAAGTTCGGGAAGCGACGAGATAAAAGATAAAAAAATCTGATGTCGGAACCACGAGTGATAACTTTTTTTCCTTTTCTCTCATGTGACGATTAGTGGAACTTTTTCTCGAGGCGTTTAAGCAGCAGAGGTGTTTGACGTGACAATTTATGATGTAAGTCGACGTTCTACCAACCACGAGTGTGTCACTTTTATTAATAAATGTTTGCCAAAGTTTTTGTACATAGCATATGCTATGTACTTATATTTTACTTTGAATGACATTGACGATATTTTCAGAGTTGACGGAGTTACTAAAACTGTTTAAAACAATCGAGTGTTTTAAGTTTACACGGTGGTGAGTTAAAAAAAACTTCTAGAATTACTTGCAGCTATACTCTGTTAATTATGAAAATTTACCAAAATACGTTGCAACATTTTATCTAGATATTATCATCTACTGCTGTTGAAAGCACTTAAAAAAATCCTTATGTATCATTTAAAGAGATAATATGGTTCTCTCGTATTATTTTTGCTGCACCCGTTAAATTCTGCAAAGGAAGTGGCGTGACGATTCACTATTTAGTTCACAGAGCCACATAAATTTCGAAAGAAATGTTTTAGACAAGATCGTTAACTACGGGGCGGAATGTAAATGTACAAATAAATAACCCTCATCGACTATAGATTCCGCACGATATACTCATGCTTTTAAATTCCCCCACATACACCATCTGGTTTCATTCGAAAGTGCCATCTTTCGTCGGAACATGCAATCGCTTTCAAGTAGGCTTTATACGAATATCAAGACTTAAAAAGTTGGGGGCGAAAGGGGCCTGCCGCCTCAATCAACGATATCAACTGTCCTTTTAAATCTACGCCCAGGGATAATTAAAGGTTCACGGTTACCTAGGTTCGTGAATGAAATTAATTTGCTATAATTTACCGTGGGAGACCTATGCTTTCGTATGAATGGGCATGCTCGAGCGGGGATTGCAAGGCTTTCTGTGAGGCCAGCAGATGTATGTAGTCTTGTCGTGATGTACCGAGAACCCAATTCACGGCGAAAAAGTTTTGAAATTGGCAGCGGTCTTGACACTAGTGGTTGCGGGTAATTTCATACCTTACCTAGTTTTTACCTGTTTTTAATGAAAGAGGCCTTTTCCCTGCTGTATTATAGGCTGATACTTGACTTTTAGAACATGCGAGTCCAAGTATTATTTTGTAGTTGACAAAATGTGTTTACTATTGAATCTAACATTGTTTATTAAACAATTTGTAATATCACTACCGTATACTACTGTGGTTGTGTTTTGTCTCTCTCGGAATTGTTGACTTGTGGCTCGTCCGGGTCACCCCGTTTTTACCCCACTTCATCATTACCGAAATCCATGCAAATATTGTTACCTCGCACACAAAGTCGTAGTCTCAGTTTCCGTTAATCATTTAAATACGATCCGAGGGGAAGAATACGGGAATGTACAGGAAATTGGTCATGGGTCATTTCATTTGTTAGCCCGGTCGTCCATATAACAATGTACGATTTTAGACTTTAGCGTTTTGTATGGAGGGTGGAAAAACAATTATGCCCCGGAACAAAACTACCCTAAATCCTAAATTTTTATAGGAACCTGCTTTTGTCGGAATTGCGATATCGTTCATTCTATTTTCACTCATAAATTAACGTTTGGATTTATTACTGTTCACTTTCTATATTACTCGCGGGGCTGAAATTGGTAGCGTGCAATGAACAAAATATTCAACAATATTTTTATGATTGCTAGAATTTAATCTCCATATTTCAGATGGCTACGACTTAGGCCCGGGTGGAAATGGTGTTTTCACGAGTCATTCTGTTAGTAGAAGACGTGGGTAAAGGGATGTAAATGTTAACAGATACATCCTGTATGTGTAGATCATGCTACGAAACCCTTCGTGTCCCATTCACACGACGGTTCCTACCGTCAATTGCTTTCATCCAGTCCACCGAAAGGCATTATGTAACAGCTCCATCTTTTTGAACCAAGTACCTACCATGTCAAATGCTATTCTGTCCATTCACTATTGTAGTGGTATGCTATTGTGTCCAATTGAGATAGAGGGCTCATAGAGAACGATTGACCAATCCCATGCCATCATTTGGCTATTTTATCGACGGCAGTTTCCAGTTCTTTATTTTTTTAATCATGCGTAACGACTACATTTCGTTGCAATGAATTACGAGTATAACGAGTCGTTATTAACGACACATAAATTTTTGGTATTAAAGGTAAAAGCTTGAAGCCTAAGAGTAAAAGAGCAAAACTTTTCAAAACTTGAAAAATATATTTTGTGCTCTATGTATTTTTCTTCTTCTTCTGCCGTTTGAGCCGTGGTGTCCATTGGTAGACGGCGGCCAAGAGGGCAGAAGAGGAACGCTTCTGCCCCCTCGAGAGGGAGGCCGTTTGTAGGGATACCTCTGACCAGCTTTTGTTAGGAGAAGCCCCCGCAGAGGAGAACCCGACATAACCCGCCTGCTCCCAGTAGGAGGGTATGCATAAGGCGCCGCTATTAGGCGGCGACGTCGGCCCATTGCACTCCGGGTAGGCGGCATTCCCCAGCGAAACCAAAAATAAAAACAAAAAAAATGGTGATAATGATGATATGATTTAATTTTGATCTCATAAAATTTTATTCCATAATAGCATTTAGCTGCAGAAGCAGTCCCAAATCCATCGATATAATAAGTAAACACTAAGGAGCTCTCTAGTCCAATAACTCGGCAGACCCGGAGGACCCATATTGATTACTATCTAAGTATGCTGCAAACGTCCCCCATTGTTCTATTCAATCCAATATTGTTAACAGTATTGGGTGCAAATATTATGCCGTCATTTGGCCTAATATCTCTGTATGAGAAAGGAAGACAAACTCGGATAAAATTAATGGTGCGATGATAATATGTAAGTATCTTTTCTTTGCGGTAAGATGAAAATGTTTCTGTAAGTTAGTCGTATTTCTGTATGTAATACAATACTGGAAAGTATCCTCTCGCTATCGCAAAGAGTGTTGAGGTGATGAGCACAGCTTTGTCTTCCATTATTCGAAGAGGAGAAGAGGTGCCCTTTGATGTGTGGTCGGGGGTACGCGCGATATTGACATGGGGGGGATGACTCAGTTCTCCCAGTGCTTCCTGCGCTCGAAAAGGGTCAAAGAGCTTAAGCTACTAACTACTCCTTCTCACTATTAATGATCATGAGAGAAATTGCAGAAAGTGGGACACGCCTTTGATTGTTTCTATTAAGGGAAAAAAACATAATACACAGGGCGTCCCGCGGTCAAGCCACATGGAGGGAAAGTGCCTTTATTATTGAGTCACAAGGACGCTGCCAACCTTTAACCCCCTTTCTCCCCATTTGGGCCTCCGGGAGCCTTACTCACTCGACAAAATACAGCGCAAGCGCTGCTTCGCGCCAGTCTTCAGTCAGAAGGTATCATCACTCCGGTCTAGCCGGCAATTATTCAAAAGTTTATTTATGTCATGAACCTAGTTTCATCTGCGATAAAATATAGCCGTTTTAAATTTTGGCAAAGTTTATTTTTAAGTAGGGTAAGCGGGACAATAATAAATAGTTTAGAAGAAACTTATACCTTGACACAAATACTAAGTGGCCACCGTGTTTTTACCCCAAAAGTTTCGCTCTTAAGGTTAACTTAAAATTGCTTCAGACTTAAGCTGCTTACCACAAACTAGGTACTTGCTGATATTGGAAACCAAGGCAAACTATAAGCGCCTCATTAAGTTGAGAAAATGTTAGTTTCGTGTTAAGTGTAGGTAATTAATTAACATATTAAATTAAATTAGCCAGTTAATATAGATGTATATTATTAATAGTTTCATTTACATTTTACTCTTTCCAATTTACTACTGTAAACTTTTATATTTTGAATGAATTTTTAAACCTATTATTTTAAACTAGTGGCCGCCCGCAACTTCGTTTGCGTGAACTTTACGACTTCAAGATGATTATTTAAATAGAATTTAACAAAAATATTACTTATTATAAATGTTCGTTTATAGGTTAATAGATTTTTAAGGCGGCTCATTAATATTTTATACGAAATGCTAAGGAATGGAACAACTTGCCGGCTTTGTATTTCCAGAGAGCTACAATTTGGGTGTCTTTAAGTCGAGAGTGAATAGGCTTCTTCTGGGAAAGCACGCTACATCTTAGACCTCATTGTCACTCTCCATCAGGTGAGATGAGGTCAAGTGCAAACCCATTTAATATTTAAAATATCAACTTCTAATGAAAGTAACCCCCAAATTATTTTTTATTCCATTAGGGGATGTAAGTATTCTATTAAAGTTTGAATCTTATATTTTTACATCAATTCTGTCAAAGAATGTGTATGCAAAAGTTGGAGTAAATTGGGCCAAGGAATCACGTAGTCCCATGAACAAACTTTGAACCCCCTTTTCGCTCCATTAGGGGTTTAAGTTCGGAATATCCTTCCTTATAGGATCTCATCCAAAAATGCTCATCACATTTGACAATTTTCCATTCCATTTCATTCCATATTTGTTATAGTGTAGCTGGGCTCTTAGAGGTCCAAACCAGATGTTCCATGATCTTTGATTTTTTTTCATGGCATCATAAACTGCTCATCAATCTGAACAACTTTTGTTAAGGTGCCATTGACCTACCTCTTATAGTTTAGCTGGGCTGTTGTGGTTCTACATCAAGGAGCCTGGTCTTCAAAATGTAATATATCCTATAAGTTGCCCTGATATTACAGCTATACAATAAAAAAAGTTTCATTCGAATTGGTTCAGTAGTTTCCGAGATTAGAACAGCAGAACAAACAGACAGACAAAAATTTTAAAAATCATTGATTCATGTTCTGTTACTGTTTTTTAGTCGTCCTAAGTTATTTTGAGATAAATATCTTCAATGTACAGACACAGCTTTTTACATTTTTATTATATGTATAGATAAGTGGCCCGCTTACATCGTTTGGTTTCGGGACATTCAACTCTGAAACTCGGGGTTTCAAGCCTCTATGAAACAATAGATGGCGGTAGGCGTCGATTACATCACGCTGTTTTGCCGTTATAAAACTTTATTGAAAAAACATAAGAGCTACAAAAGGTGTAAAATAATCTAATTAAACTAATAGAATCATTTGCAGTTGCTGCCTGAACTAATATCCTGTATCTCAGGCAAAAACAATAAAGGGCATAATTTTAAATTAATTTTAACAATAAACAGAACATTGATTTTTATCGATGCATATTGCCTAATCTAATTCACTTGTAAATAATCCAAACTAATACAAATACGTACGCCTGATTGACATAGTTAAGAATTTGCCGATGTTGCTTACTTTGTGACACACATATCTACCAGCCTAAGCACCTACTTAATAAAAATGTTTACTTAGCAATACAGACAGATGATTACATAATAGAAACACAAAAATATATTACAAATACTTTAGATATTTGAATTCTTGCTAACTTATCTCAAAGCTAAACTACCAATGGTATATAAAAGTCGCACCACTGCTACCCAATTGTTAAAATAAAGGATTTAATTGATATAAAACTTTGCATCATTTTCTTAAGTGGGCAATCACTGTCGCGGTTACCCTACCATCAAAATAATATTTTCCCGGTTCATAAAGTTTTTTGGAATTAACTAATTCCCATGTTTATATCTAATGTACTACCTAATGGGCCACCTTACACTGGAGTGGCGCCATCAATTAATTTCATTACTTTTTTT
>JABMDO010001206.1:0-18126 GCA_014851415.1 Cnaphalocrocis medinalis
CAGGTGACTTGGTATTGCTGAATTCGCATGTACTTAGCAACAAAGCTAAAGATCTAACAGCAAAGTTCATTCCAAAAAGAGACGGTCCATACGTTGTTTCCAAAAAACTAAGCCCTACAACGTATAGTATAGCATCCGCACAGGACAATAGGGACTTAGGGAAATACCACATAAAGCAATTAACACCATACCTAGGGCGCGATACTACAACCATCCCTCAACCTGTAGTTCCGGTGCGGAAACGTGGGCGTCCCCGACGAAATTCCGAGAGTGTGGATTTAAATAATAATTGTGTCAAAGTGTCTAACGAATATAATGATTTAAATAATGTATGTAACACTGTAAATATTGGGCCAGCGAATGAGCGAGGACGCTTTCATCCTCTGGAGGGGGAGTATGTAGCAAGACAGCGCCCCCTATCGCGCCGCACCATAAAGCCTCCGGCTAGATATCGCGAGGATTAATAATCTATGGTCGCTCTCTCTCTCGCTCGCCAACCGCGTCCATGTTTTGTAATGTCTTTTGGTTGCTCTCTAAATATATTAATTAATTACTGTGTTGGAAGGACAATATACGAATTGTAAAACAGTGCTCGTTTTAACAAAACCCAACCCTCACTAAAGAACCCACACATAGTAGCTAAGCTACAAATCTTAATATAGGACTTTAAGCACTAGTCTCCAATTATTATACTTACATTATATATACCTATATACACTTACGATATTTTATAGAGTTACCAATAATTATGTACTTATGATAAAAAAATTAATTGTATGTTACACTCGGTAGAAATTGACCTTCCCAATCAGCAGTAGATTATAAAATTTGACATTCATAAATGTTCTATAAAGGACTTAAATTGAATAAAGAGATTTGGATTTGATTTGATTTGACTCAAAATTTCAAAACCCCGTCCACTACAGAGAGATTTTCCTTTTATATACAATACAACTAATCTTTATACGACAGTGAATCTATGTTTTAAGGCTGTAAATACATGCGAAATTAAAAAAAAAGTCATATTTACCATTAATTAGTATCAAATAGACGCTACTGGACCAAACAAATCCTCTTAACAATTTCTGTCATAATTTCAGCAACAAACACAAAAAACTAATGTCGAAAAACGCACAATCGGAAATCGAGCGGCGCCTCTCGACCATGGACGAGGCTGATGAGGAGGAGTCCGCGAAGGTGTGCATCAATGACACCAAGTTTTGAACGCATGACCCCTCCCCGTACGTCTCACGCACGCATTGCACGGTCCTATTTTGACACCAGGGTGCGGTGGCTTATAACCTAATTGAACGTGAAATTTTAATTATTTTTCTTCAACTCATCATGTCCTTCATAAGTATCCGGGCAAGCAATACTCCATCTGCTTTCCAGTTTTCGTCTTTTATCCGTTTTGGAACTTTGAAAATTTTCACGGCCCCGTTCTCATTTTACCCCGTCCTCTCCTTGCCCCATCCACCCATTGCCAAATGCTCTTCTTGCCCCGTCCGCCCAGTTTCCCGTTTATATCGTGACCCATTTTTGCCTGTCCACTTCTTGCAACGTCCTCCAATTACTCCTTCCCCTCTTGCCCCATTCTTCTCTTGCGTTGTCCTCCCTTGCTCCTTCATCCTCTTGCCTTGCCCCCTATTTACCCCATTCTTTTCTTGCCCCACTTACTATACTTATTGTCAAATTAAGTAACACAGGCACATGTCCTAAAGCCGTTCGATTAGGTTATAAACTCGCATTGGCACTCACTCAGTGCATGAAAAAGTTTTTGTTATTTTAGGAATAAAATGATAATAGTTACGTCACATGCTAAGTCTCGTACTATAGGTGTTTTAACCGTCTTAGACACGCCACCCCCACTTCAGTTTCGAGACATAAATTCCTCACTATACCAATAGATGGCAGTGGGTGTCGATTACGTCGCGTAAGCGTGTCGCCTTTTCGATTTGTCTAGAAAGAAGCCTTGTCGCTGTCTGTAGAATTGACCTCTTGATAATTTTGTAGAGGCATATATAGACGTGAATCAAGCTATTAAGTTATACACTGTAACTGAAGCTATTTTAAAAGTCTATGAACTCCAACCTAAGTGATCTCGATTTTTATATTGAGAATGTATTTTATATTATTTTCCATTGTAATATTTTACACGTATTATGCAGTAGTCACATTTAAATTAATTTGAGGATTTTTATTTACCTTCCTTTAAACTACCTGTTCCTGAATTATTTGTAATTTTGTTTGTTTAATAAACAAATAAAAACATTTATAAGAAAAATGTTTGCCTAGCTATAACGTTATACTGTTACATTTATGTACATAATATTGATGTATTAATTAATATGTAGTTACTATATTGTAGTAAATTCTTGTAGAAAATTAAGTTGTACATATGGAAGAAAGAAGCGTTTAACTTATGATAAAGTTAGTCAATTGTAGATTTGTTTAGAATTTTAGATTGTGTCTAACCCTGTACAATATTTTACAAAAAAAATGTATGTTAGTTGACCTACTTATCGTGTTTTAGAAGCACCTTTATAGTAATGTGCTGAAACCACATTCTTTTATATTCTATTAATACCTACATAATTATGTATCTAACTTTTAATTTATAGATCCTATGTGTTAGTGATCGGTATTTTTTGTATCAGCTTTATGTGGTATGCACGACTTTTGATTCTTTAAATACACTTCAATGATTTTCTTAAACTTAATATTATAGAAAATATATATACTAATTTATTTATTTTGTAAAATTATAGGTTCAATAATTGAAAGAACTTTATTTTTTATCTTGTATAATGTTTACTAATTATGTCACATTTTTTCTTTGCATGAAGTATCCACGTCTGCATGTAAGTATTTCCAGTATTTTGTCATGTACAGCTAAAACGGCTGGTTAACTCAAAACAGTGTACTCGAGGCAAAAATTACTCGAGCAGCTTAGATATAGTCCGAGGCAAGAAAGTGTAGTTATGACCTTGAGTGCGCAGAAACCAATTTTGATAGAAAGTCGTCTTTTTTACAAGTGCGCAAAATAACGGTCATCGCTATACTTTCGTGCCTCTAGCTATACCATACGGGACCGGGTAGGGGGGAAGAGGGGGAAGTGTGGTAGTTTACCGTCCGGTAACTCACCGCGCGGGGTAAGACACGCAAGAGGGGAGATGCCGTCTTGCGTCTTTTACCCCGTATGAAAAATAGAGTCAACCAGCCGTATGTAAAACACCGATTTTGTGATTATCCGAGAAACTGCAAAGGTCTTAGGTATATCTGCTCTCGATAGCACTAAAATTGGTTGTCCAAGTTACAAGCGACTAGTTCTTAGGTATGCAAATTAAATTGGATTAAACCATTGTTTTTAAAGGGATTTAGTCGAATGCTAAAGGTTTTTTTTTTGCTTTCGTCTAATTTCCATGGCTGTTTTCCAATCAGAAAATATTTCCAAAATAACGGAACCTTAGCACTATTGTACAATAAAGTAAGCAGGTACTTAATAAATATATTCATGCCTAATTTAGATTTATACACTATTTAAAGGAAATTAACCAGGAATAACAGGCAGAATAAAATCTTAGCACGTTTTACCCCTGTCAGTTTCTCGGATGGTCAAAAATCACGTTATAAAAATTAAGAAGCTAAGACGCCATTGATCAACAATTTCAGAACGAAGTGATAAAACGCAAGGAGTCGTGGAGTGGAACTAGAAAGATTGATTCTAGAAAAAACAGCACGTCTGCTGAAACCTCGGTCTAAGTCTGCGTTAGTTTAGTAAAACACCTTCAGAATAAAGTCTGATGTTTAAATAGTAACATTTGTACAATGACTTTACTTATCAAGATTGGTAACAACTTGCTGCAACTTACTCAATACAGCTCACAAATGCTGTCTCTCTCATAATGTTAAGAGGGATAGCTTGAAGTTCAAGCAGCTCCCGAAGTTTCGGTAACATTCCCGCTTTAGAGAAATCTAATCAAAGTTTGTTTTATTTTAGAGGTGGAACGCAATTTTCGTTACAATCAAACTCAAAATGCATTTTAACGTTTGAAAACCCACTTAAAAATATTTAAGCCATGAAAGTAAAAGACAAAAGTTATCAAAAAAATGAACTGCAATAATTTCGTGCAAAAAAATATTAATCCGTAACGTGACGGTTACTCACTCGTAGTAACTTCTTTGCTACGCGCTACGTTGCTACGAACTACGAGAACGCGTAGGAATCTTTCAGTCTCTTCTTTCATTCGTAGCTTCGCTACGATTAGGTACAATAAGTATTATTTTGCCACCAAAAGCAATAGTTTTAATTAATTTTAGTGGCCCACCCTCACTTTTTTTCGGAACACGAGTTCCACATTGTACCAATAAATGGAACTGATCTCGCAGATGTTCATGGGCAGCGGTGATTACTTACGAGCAGGTAGGGTTTTTCATGGCACATTTTTTTAGTACTTAATTTCTCGTCTCAAAGTCTTTCTCGTATGAAAAAAAAGTACTAAGAAATCCAATTTTATTCTAAAGGTGTTTTCACATTTGTACGAGTTTGCTATTAGGTATGTTGTGATTATAAAACTAGAGTACATGACGCTTGGAGTATATTTTTTTACTTTTACCAAATTAAATCGTAATCAATTAATAGCCGTCTTAAAGTTAATTTACTAACATTGTAAGTTCTGAATGTTTTAAAAAGTTAAATACATATTCAAACAATGGGACTAAACGTAACAAGTATCAAATTTGTCGACGTCACTACATTTTAATCCGCATTTTAAAATATTTTATTAATTCACGAATAATTACGTAGGGGTCAGTAAAAAAATACTTATATAATTTATCTATCCAATAGATATAATGCTCAGAAAAAAAACTATTTGTAAATAATAATAATATAATAATAATTAAGTGACGACCCCATCGCCCGCTGGTGAGAGTTGGTGCTCTTCAGTGAGGAGCAACAACTTCCATCAGTGCAGTCAGTCTCCCCAGGGCAGCTTTGTGGCGAGCTGAATGGGATGTGACGTCCCTTGGGTCCCATATCCCCGAGATTCGGTCAGGCCCCTCTCCCCGGCTTGCCTTCATTGGCCGGCTGGAGTGGACCCCAGCAGGGGCCGCAGGACTCTCGCCTCTGGCTTGCCTTCACCGGCCGTCCAGAGTGGGATGTCAGAGCTATATGCTCGCAGGGTGGAAGTGAAAGATGCATAAGTCGCGAGTTGGCACAGTGTCTGTAACCGCAGACACTGGGTAGAAAGCGGTGTACACCTCTCGGCACCCTGAGCTGCTCACACCAATGTTGCCCGCCTTGCTATATTTGGTAGCCAGCTTTTGCTTGGCTTCCTAGTAGCTTTTTATAGGGGGCCCATCTAGTGAGTGGCGAGTCACCACCTGCCCATTTTTTCGTGATTTTAATCATTGATCGGGCAGGTGCCATAGTCTCTCCATAGTTCCAGTTTACCAGTCCATTAGCACCCCAACACAATAGCCCAATTTATTTTCATGCTCTAGTTCTTTCAATAGTCCTACACCACCCGGGGGCTATCCTTGGCTACACTTCCATAGCGTATACAGGGATAGTCGCCGGCTGGTGTCACATCACTTTTAGATTAAATTGTCAATAGAAAGGGCCTCTACGTGTTGGCTTCGGCCCCACGCACGCCTTCCAAAAATCCGGGACATAATTGCCCGAGGTTATGGTTTTAACGACAAACATAATAAAATCTTTATTGTTCAATTGCGGTGTTACAATAAATTATTGAAGGTGTTACAAAATATGAAATTGATCTCGCAATTACCTAAATAGGCATACAATAGTCAATTTTTTATGATTCTATACAATAGGTACTTGACATGCATTTCAATTCTATTTTGATTTATTAAAATAATGTTTAATTTAAATAATGTCCGAATAAAATTTGTCAAAAATGTTATGGTAATGTAAAACAGTCTTTAGTAAGTACGTACACTAATAAACATTTACCTGTGTATTTGTTACACATTATGCTGAGCTTATAATAATTTATTGTTTAAGATGTCGCCCTACAGATAACTTCGTTAAATGTTCCGATGCATTTCGTTCACATATTCCTATTTAAAATATTCAGAATACAAAGAAACAAAGTCCCTTTCAATAAATCACTTATTTAAAAAATGTAGATCGAGTACTTTGTAAAACTATATTTTTAAATGTTTGTAGAATTTAATAAATTATATAAATACGCGTAGGATTTTTAGATAAATCTGGCACAAATTATATAATAACCATGTCTTTGTAAATATAATGTAAATAGTTAGAAAATGGTAGATAAGCCAAAACCTCCGGTAGAAATCAACTTTCCGAATCAGCAGTAGCTTACATAATATTTGACATTCACAAATGTTCTATAAGGACTTAAATTTAATAAAGTATCTATATTTCTATTTCTATTTCCTATGTTCGACTTTAATCTAATCAGGTAAAGTGAACTTCAAACAAATGCTTTTCCATAGAATACAAACTAACCGAGCGAGATACGGCCAGAAATTCATCTTTTTGGTGTCGATTATGTAAGTACACATACTTACCTAAAAATTTAAACGTATGAATAAAATCTACCTTCTTCCGGGTTTGAAGCAAGACTCTCTTACTCTCTCTCTAATTCAGTGGAGCAGCCTCCATTCTTGAATAAATTCACACATCTCATACATTGGCCCGACTCCGTACCTACCTACTATGTAGCTTAAGCTCTTGTGTTACGGATATAAGACAACAGAAGAATCACAAATCAATATTTTTTATGAGATAGGAACGCCACTAAGTTGCCCTCCCTATCTCATAAAAAAGTTATTTTATAATTTTTTACGTACTAGGTACCTACCTGCGTAGATTACCTACATCGGTATGCTATTTCTTAAAAAAAAAAGCAAAAACTTACTAAAAAATTTCATATATCACAAAAAAGTGCCAGCAATGAAATTAATGCTAAAAGTAGACTAATATAGTACATTGAAAAGTGCCGATCTAAAAATATAGGTATTAATTAATTAGCCAAATGAATAATAGTGTTGCCCATTGACAGTCGACTATCGATATAATTCTACATCATGTTAAAAAGTAGGTTTGTGGCTTCGACTCACACCCTACGAGAGATATAACAAAAGATAACTTTATTATTATGGAACTTTGAACTTATTCCGTGTTTTGGGTGTTACAGTAATGCCCCTTAAAGTGTTACCTCTCATATGCTTATTTTGATGATTTAACATGCTAAAGAAGCATAATTCGTGCTACATTAATATGTTACATAGTGGGCTTCGGGATTAAAATTACTAAAATTTTAAGGTGTATAATTATACCCACTATAATTTATTCTAATACCTATAAGTGTTTGAGACTAAGATACCTACTTGGAGATCAGGTGGATATTGTGACGTCTAATATCTATTTTTAATACTATTTATTTTTACTATCGATCGATACATACAATCAACTGTTATATACGAGCAACAACACCGATCGATGCTTTAGTTGTTATATCAAAAAAATAGTAAGTTTTCTGATTGATTGATTTTCCTAATAAGCTTATTTGTAGAAAATTATCGATAGTAAGCAATCGATTGCTTGGCAACACTAAAATAAACATACGTATCGTGTTTCTAATTTATAGATAGTTACGTTACTATAGTAGATCACACTTGCAGTTAAACGAAGTGCCAACACCATAACACCATTAGAATTAGATTTTACAGTGATTACGTAATAATATTAGGTTAGGTGCTTATAGAAATAGTGACTAGTTAAGTATGAATGTACTATATAAACTAAAGTGCACCTTTTGTAAGATTTTACAAGTAATCACACTTTTTTCAGCTGTTTATAAATTTTAAAAACTACATGTTATTGTAGGAACTACTTATGTATTAAATAACTGTAGGATCAGTCCATTGTAATCATTTCCCAAAAAAATATAGGTACCTACATCCAATTATTAATTAAGTAGGTATATTAATAAAAACATTATTTGCACACCGCAAGCTAAGGTAACTTAATATGATTTATAGTCCAGACGGCCGCAGCGCGTCTACTTACCCCATCGAGTTATGGAAAATATCAGTTTATACAAAAAGTGAATTTAAAATAAATTGGAAAAAATTGGTCTGCCATTGATTCTGGAAGGTTAGGTAAGTAAGTGGCGATGAAAAGAACAGCAATTATAGTTTTCATTTGTAACCTTTTTATTTATATGATACTAGCGGCCGCCCGCGACTTCGTCCGCGTGGAAAAAGTAACTTTTTACTCCCCTTTCAACCCCTTACAACCCCTTTTTCGCAATAAAAAGTAGCCTATGTTCTTTCTCAGGGTCTAGATTATAATGTATACCAAATTTCATTTAAATCCGTTGAGTAGTTTTGGCGTGAAAGAGTAACAGACAGACAGACAGACAGACAGACAGAGTTACTTTCGCATTTATAATATTAGTATGGATTGGTTAAGAAAATACCTACATCTAACAGCTACCTTAACTACCTAATAATAAAAACGTAACTAAGTACCTACCTACTTAATAATACGAAAATGACGTCAACTTCGACTCAAAAATAATAACCTACCAAATATTTATTTAGATATCTAAAACAAAGGACTAAATTAAAGCTTACAGACACTACGCGTAGAAGTAGTACCTATTTCTACTCGGAATTTAAAAAGAACGTTTTTAAGTAACCAAAAATACGCAACGAATAGTTTCGTAACGCAAAATTTCAATATTCGCATACGTGCGACAACGACGTCTGCCCTCGCGTGTCTGCCCGCTCGGGTAGGCACAGATGGGCACGACGGCCCTCCCCTCGCGCCGCAACGCGACCGCCTAGCCTCTTCGCTCGGCCGGCGGCGGCGCAGCGTCTTGTGACTTGAGTTTCGATCCAAGTAAAACTGCTAAATAAAGACAGTTGCATCAACGGTTGTGAGGTTTAAGCGGGAAAGCGTAGCAGACAGACAGACAGACAGAGTTACTCTCGCATTTATAATATTAATATGGATGTGCTTAAAAATGAAGTTTCATGGTAGGTATTACTTTTTAAAATAAAGAAATCCTATACAAACTTTCAACCCTTATTTCACCCCCTCACTGGTTGAAATTTCAAAAATAATGAACTAATGTTTAATTATATCTTATCATGTGCTTAAATATGAAGTTTCATGGTATTACTTTTTAATATAAAGAAATCCTATACAAACTTTCAACCCTTATTTCACCCCCTCGCTGGTCGAAATTTTAAAAACGCTAGAACAGATGTTTAATTATATCTTATCATGTGCTTAAATACGAATTTTCATGGTATTACCTTTTAAAATAAAGAAATCCCATACAAACTTTCAACCCTTATTTCACCCCCTCACTGGTAGAAATTTCAAAAACGCTAGAACAAATCTAGACCTCAGAAGCATATGGGCGGATGTGCAGATCGGGCAAAATGTTTTTATTGGATAACGAAGATAAGCGTTTCTTTCTCTTTCTATATCACTTTGAGATGTTTTTCTATCCCTTTTCTGGGCTGAGATAATTTAGTGCATAATGTCGGTTCTAACAGCTTTTCTAAAATCATTAGAACCTTAAGGTCTAATTTACACTTCCATCTCTTTGCGTCTATATTGCCTCTACTTTCTCAAGGCGGATTCAAAATTTGGCCCTTATGCTTAAAAAAAATATTTACACAAAGGCTACGTAAAAGGAGTCACGCCTTTATGGTTCAAACAGTGTTTTAAAATATTCGTCATAAGTAAACGTTCGACATTATGCCTCTAAGATTCCTTTGAATAATGTTAATCGGATCCAGATATACGACTTTATGCCTTTTGTTTTAGTAACTTTGTAAATGGATTGGTGGGCTAATTTAGAAATAAGTCGTTATGGGTGTGAACTATTCGAAATATGGCGCCAAAAATGAGCGACATCGGGCATTATCCCTTGATCACGGCGTGTCCAATGACTGACACTGAATCAGTTTAAGTGTAATAAGATACATTGTGATTGGTCATTACGCGATCTTATGTATAGCTTTCTGTCACTTTGGTATTTGCACGCATTGTTTGTTTACATTTCGGCATTTTTGTTTTACCTTCCTGATTTTTTTTTATGATAGAGGTGGCAAACGATCAAGTGGGTCACCTGCTGGTCAGTAATCACCGCTGCCCCTGAACATCTGCGAGATTAGAGAGGTCGCTACGACGTTGCCGGCCTTTTAAGAAAGAGCAAGCTCTTCTCTTTAAGGTCCCTAAGTCATAACCGTCAGGAAATACTGCCGCAGCTAAACTATTCCTCAAAACTGAGGTTCGCGGAAGAAAATTCCTCGAGAAACACACAGTGCTAGATCGTCAACCATCAAGATGATGAAGATGGAATGACGGCCGCTGCAACACAGCCGCCGTTCGATGTAATTAAGGATTCAACCGCAGAAAGTAGATTGAACAATTCCTCGGAGCACTTCCGTGATAAATGCGATAAAGAAAACATAGGGAAGCTATATCCCGCCGCAAAGCCAGAGGATCAAGCCGACTGAAGAGAGTTAGGTCAGCGACAATTCGAGCAGCCCTACGTTGTATGCGATCAAATGGAAGAAGTTGATACTGAGGTGCTCCAGCCCAGAGATGGGAGCAGTATTCCATATGGTGCCGAACTTGTGCCTTAAAAAGATTATATTAAGAACACCTATAATCATTATTTCTCTGAAAGACCGTATGAGGGAAGTTTAGAGAGCAGAGCCTTGTACCATACCCGATCAAAAACTTTCGTTATGTCCCAACTGACACCCAGAGCCTCAACCTTACTCTGTAGCGCCTGCGTCCACCGGTGAGTTAGAAGTACCAGGAGGTCCCCAGCAGAACGACCACTATGGAAGCCGTAGGTACTGACGGTCGCTTAATAGACGGTTCTTCTCTAGGTATTTTAGGAGCTGGCGGTTCGTTATGGACTCCATTACTTTAGAGAAGATTGAGGTATTGAATATAGGTCTATAATTGGACGGGTCTGAGCGATCGCCCTTTTTAGGTATAGGGTGGACAAGAGCTGACTTCCAGTTACTCGGTACTACGCCAATGAATTATGAGAGCCAGAAAAGATACGTTAAAACCGGAGCCAACTCCGGAGCACATAACCTCAGTACAAATGGAGGGATACCATCCGGCCCACCCACTCGACTTATGGATGTCAAGAGAAAAGAGAGCCCTACGTACAAAACCTTTTCGACGTTCAGCATTGAGCTCGTACAGGACGGTACAGTAGGTGGTTAGTTCCCAAAATCATCCAAAGTCGAGTTTGATGCACAAAAAGTCCCCAAAAGTTCGGCTTTCTCTTTTGCAGTGTGGGCAAGAATATCGTCTGGCTTGTGTAGTGGAGGGAATGACGACTGACTAAAGTTCTCGAGGATGGCCTTGGCAATTAAAAGCGCGGGTGCCCGATGGAGGGCGCGTTACCAATGAACAATGACTTTGCTCTGGTGATATTTTTCTTATAAAAACTAGCAGCAAAGTTGTACCTTTTCTTGGGACGCTAGTATTTGGTACTGCAGAGCTTGAATAAATAATTCCATTTTCTGCAGTATAACATCGGCTACAGACTCTGCCAAGGCATCGGGATCCTCCAACGTAAAGCAAACCTGCCACCATGGGTAGGATCCGAAGAAACTACGCATAACGTTTCAGTCTGCTGACTGATAGTGCCAAATATGGCGAGTGCCCAGTTCCAACCGCTGAGTGCTGTTGAGAGGCACAGTGCTCCGTACAAGGCAGTGGTAGGAAGAGCCAAGTGGTGCATTGACAGACACTTGGTGGGCGCCGGGATGGGTGGTCAACAGAAGGTCCAACAAAGAGGGAATATGGTCGTGTGACGGTTGATACCAGTAGACATAGATTGTAATTACCAGACTCCCCCAATCCTGGATCATGGCCCAAGTGTACCCCGGACAACAGCTCTTTGCCCAACTGGGAAATACACGCTTAGATGAGGAGGATTTACTTTTGAAATAGGTTTTTTGATAAGGATATCCGCCTTTTTGCCAAAAAAAAAGTTGATAAATGAACACAATAAAGTCGCATTTGCAATTTCGCCTTGTTTTGTTTTAAGAGATATTGATTTATTTTTTAGGCATAACGTTATACTTAGACAAACATCTTACATTAAATTACAAAAATTGGAGGCATAAAGCCTTATGGGCACATACTGATCGATTGATCAAATATAATTAATTATTGTTGTGGCATAAAGGCGGATGTCATCATTTTTTTAAAAAAAGTTATTTTTTCACTGTTTAGAAACTTTGTTTTTAAATTTTAATCATAAAACTAGAAAAGCTACTTATTAGGTTAAATAATTGCAAAGACAGCATTTGTATGTTGTTTGTAATTATTAAAATATTTGCCGATTAAATCGATTTTTTATTTTACTCTGTCCTGTAAAGTTGCCAAAACCCACTTCCGCCCTAATGCTTCTAAGGTCTAGAAATGTTTAATTATATCTTGTTAAGTGCCCAAATATAAAGTTTCATGGTTTTACTTATCTTTTAAAATTAAGAAATCCCATACAAACTTTCAACCCTTATTTCACCCCCTCACTGGTCGAAATTTCAAAAACGCTAGAACAAATGTTTAATTGTATCTTGTTAAGTGCCCAAATATAAAGTTTCATGGTTTTATCTTTTAAAATTAAGAAATCCCATACAAACTTTCTACCCTTATTTCACCCTCTTCACCCCTATTTTTAACAATTAAAAGTAGCCTATGTCCTTTCCCTGGGTCTAAAGATTGTCTGTGCCAAATTTCATCAAAATCGGTTGTGAGGTTTAAGCGGGAAAGCGTAGCAGACAGACAGACAGACAGAGTTACTTTCGCATTTATAATATTAGTATGGATTACCGCGATATTTATGCAGTTGATGTATTCAGAAATTGGATTGGATTGGACCGAAATTGCTAAAAAAATAGTTTTTCCTTTGTTAGTTACAAAAACAGCATATTTTTAAAAAATATCGATAACTAAAATGACCAATCAATTTGTCACCTCCCTCTGTATCTATTTTTATATTTCCTTTTACCATAATATCTGTTATGTTACTTAAATATTATCTACCTAAAAGCAATTCCAATAAGAAGGGTCTTAAAATCGTAAGCCACGATTTAATATAAAACCAGCCGCTGGGGATTACTCAAGCGAAACAATGTTACCCTGTTATTATAATTAGTACACGAAAACCCAATTCATTTAATCGGGCCTTTTTGTAAGGAGTAACGGAAAATCCAACATACGACCTTGAGAAATTATTGCAAAGGAAATCAAATCGGATAACGGTAATATTTTTTGTAAAATAAAGCCATTATTATTTGTGTGTGAAAATTCCTCTAGATGGCTACCAGACCGGACAGTTTTATTTCTTGACTAGTGGCCCGCCCTCGCTTCGCTTCGGTATTTTAATTTTTTGAACGAAGCAGAATTCACAACAACTAAAGTAATTAGCAAAAAGAAATTTTACTGATACTTAGGTATAGGATTGATAATTTTGGTGATCGTAAACCTTAATGAAGGAATCTCAAAAAGATTTGATTTAAAAAATGCTGGAAACTCTATAACTTTACTTTGTCAAATTTAATCAGTTCCCCCGTTCACCCCTATAGGGGGGGACTTTTATAAAATTTCTATGCAAAGCCTAAATACCTACCAATTTTCAAGATTCTAGCTTCAAAAAATGACAATACTTCGTTTCAACCCCCTTTTCCCCCCTTTTAGGTTGAAGAAAAAAATTACGTATTCACTTTCATTACATTTGTATTCAAAGCCCAAATACCAAGTTTCAAGAATCTAGCTTTAAAATTGACAATACGGCGTTTTATCCCCCTTTCTCCCCTTTTTAGGTTGAAGAAAAAAATGCCGAATTCAATTTCTTTACATTTGCATGCAAAGCCCAAATACCAATTTTCAAAGCTCTAGCTTCAAAAATGACGAATTTTCCATACGACGTTTTAACCCCCTTTCACCCCTTTGTAACGGAAGAAAAAAAAATGCTGAAATTACTTTCATTCAATTTGTATGGAAAACCCAAATACCAATTTTCAAGACTCTAGCTTTAAAAATAATAAATCTCCCATACATTGTTTTAACCCCCATTTCACCCCTTTATGGCTTAAATTTAAAAAAAAACTAAAACAGGTCAATTTTTATTTTTGATAAACAACCATAATCCAAATTTTCAAATTTCTAACATCAAAATTGAAAGACTTTCATACTAACGTAAACCCCCCCTTTCACCCCTTTAGGGGGTGAATTTCGCAAAACCCCTTCTTAGTGCGCGCCTACATAGTAAGAACTACCTATGTTTCAAATTTCATGATTTTAGGTCCAGTAGTTTTGGCTGTGCGTTGATAGATCAGTCAGTCAGTCAGTCAGTCACAGGCCGAGGCGTTACCTCTTTATTAATAGTATAGATATAGATTTCAACAAATACAAAATCAAATAACGGCACTCAAAGACCGAACAAGCGCTCTTAATAGAGTTTGCACACTACGAATAACTTAGTTTAGCTTAGCTGGCAATATCTCAATTAACTTTTCATACAAAATTGCTTAGTTCCTCGTTCACCATCTCTGAGTAAAGTTTCAAGTACGTAATACTCCTCAATTTAAGTGGGTTTGGAGGAAACTGGCCCCTGGTCTTTGTCTTAGTAAAATAAATGGCAAAGCGAGTTCTAGCTTAGCTTACGGTGTGTACCTACTATGCATACTAACTTAAAGTAGATTAAGAAACCAATTATTATTAATGTACCTGGAGCGAAATGTTTGTTATAAGGATTTGTATTGTTTTGGATATATTTGTGGAGTGTTATGAATAAATGGATTTTTATAAATGTACATTATATCATGTGCAATTGTTGTTTTATTGACAGCCCTAATAAATTGTCTTAGGTACGTACAGCCACACATCAAAGTAGTAGACAGTTTTGTAAACTGTCAAATTCCTTCAATCGACTCTCATCTAACTGTCATACGCATTAGGTTGAATATCAATTGAGGAAATTGGACAGGATGTGGTAACCAAAGATATTGTATATAAAACTAGATGGCGTACTCATTACTTGCATTCGAGCCTCGTGAGATGTTTATAACTTGATTGGCGTCCTACTCTAATAAGGTGACCACACGATTTAGATTTTCGATTACAATTATTGTTTGTCAAACTCAGTCCACCCACGTGGGAGACGAACATCGCTTTCTCTAGGAAACTCGTGAAGCCCATTCAAACTAGAAGGGCTAGCACGAACGATTCAAAGTATCGTTTGAGTACCTATTTATAAGCAATTTTGTATGAAAAAAACACAAGTTCCAAATTAAAATTCCTTATTATGTATACGTACGATTCGAAGAGACTACCGACTTTTCGAAAAGTTTGTGCTAGCCCTATTAGATTTTCTATTTACCTACCTATAATAATACACTCTGCGGCACATTTAACCGGCCATAGCGTATTATTCATACAAACGTACACACTTTGCGGTTTGAAGGTTCTAAGGAGCAAGAATATTGACTAAATTTAATTTTTTTCACAAACTCTTGGGGAAACTGGGGACACTTGATCCCCATTGTTAGTTCTATAAAAACAAAACGTACATAGGTAGGCAATTTTGTTAACTACCTACTGTTCCTCATTATTTGATTATTATATTTATTAGTGCTTCATATATATATATTTTGCATTTTCCCAGAACTTTCCAAAAGGATCAATTGTCCCCTATTCTGGGAGACTTGATCCCAGTAACAGGTAGACTAGATCTTAGGGGATCAAATCTCTCTAATGAAAATTTGAAATAAATGAAAACCCGGTGTCTTTATAAAAGCATTATTTAATTTAACAAAATATTAAATTTATATTGCTTTACATGTCTCACATGTTTCACTCAAGTATTAATTTTATGAGCATTGAGTCTCAGTCTTAGAAGAAATTTTACATTTTCATAAATATAAAATACAGTTTTGAAAATTTACTTTATTGCATTAGCACTATATGCGAATGCACTATCTATATGAACTGATCATCATCTAAAGGTTGGACTTACATTAGAAACGTTTGAAAATCACTTGTTTAGTAATTTTTCCCGGTATGACGGTAAGCCACCTTTTTTTAATTTCTTCATTCTTTGGAAATCTGAAACAGTAAAAAATCCAGTCTTTAGATGACAAGCGAAATGGACACCCTACTCAATGCAAAAATAAAACTTTGACTAAACACTTACTTATTAAAAGATACACCGCAACCTTTATATGATTCACTTTTGCATCCTATCACACAACAAGTGAGAACCATTATTAAATAAATAAGCACAATTTTTACACTTTATTTTTGTCGTCACAATAATACAATCATTCAAATTATTTTTGCCGCCGCCATATTGGTGATGTCCAGACGCCAAGTGTTGCATATTTATTATAATTAAAACTACCATATCACCGACTTTTACATAAAACTAGTCGTTTATCATGGTTTAAAATTAAAAAAATAAAAAAGACATTATTAATTCCAACGTATCATTCCTTTAAATTATTCAATATTTGAAAGTTCCCCAGAAGAAGAAATATAAACTTTGCGTAAGTTATACCACAAAGGTTTTTTTTTTATGATGGCAGCCCTTTAGACAAGGACATATTCCTGTCGATCGCCATCTCGCTCGGCTCGATTTTCTGTAAAGCGATTTGGCATTTCAAAGTAATCTTTATTCTCACTGCATAGAATCGAAATTAACATTGCATTCATTTTCATAGTACACCATCTTGTTATAGTGTAAAATCTTTGGTGGTAACCTGATGTGTGGCTGACTGACTGTACATACGTATTGAACGAATGTCCCCATTGGGACCGTTCAATTATTACGTAAGCATCGATGGAGGGGGGGGGGTCTTGGCACTGCTTACTTTTGATAAATTCATGAAGAAAAAGTATATTTTTTCGACCATTTTTGCTGACAAAGGGGGGAGGGGGTTAAATTTCCCAAAAATCTGCTTACGTAATAGTTGAATGGTCCCATAGGTACCTACGTCATTAGAATCGTATTGATAAGTAGAACAACTGATGTCGTGTTAACAAAATCTCGCAAATAAAATATTTCAACATTTCTGTACCACCCTTTGGTCCTTCATATATCGGCTGAATACAACTCAGAGCGGCAGAATTCAGAAATTTTGGTGACATTACCATGTTATATATTTTGCTGTTTTTCTCACCATTACTCTTCTTCCAAGCTAACTAGTAGTGTACCCTATTGTTTTCAAATCAACTTATGTTCAGCTAGCCCTGCTTGTGGTTATTTATAAGTTAACGTCGCTATTTTCATTGTTCTTCAAAAAGTGGACACTAAGAACTTAATGCGCTAGAACTACTAAGCGAATGTACTTGGCCTGGCACGCTACCTATGCCGAAATTGCTCAATTCCTGCCGTCTCTTAACTCCAGCTAACGCTTAATGAAAACTAACTGGCCCAACTGTATTTACATTTCCCTCAGGAAAAGTAATTAGGTTAAAAATTACCCATCTTCTTTTCGAGTCTTTGAATGTGATTTGTAAATTGGCTTGTCTTGCTACTTTTGATCTCTGTGTTACGATCTATGTAATACTTAGATTTAGCCAGTATAAGTAGGATAGGTGCCCTCTTAAGGCGCTATAGCGATGAAACTAGCGTCGATGAAATAGTGTAGGCCATCTAAAGATCAGCCAGGTACCACAGGATGTATAATAGTGTTCCAGTGTGTGCACAACACAGGTGCATTCTATTTCCTTACCCTCTCATTCAAGAACACCAGTGTGACACGACCGAAGAGAGATTGGGCGCAGGACCATCATCTTAAACTTAAATTTGGGAGAGCCACGCTTCAGCAGAATGGGCCGGCAGACCGGAGGGGCCTCGCAGAAGGCCGGGAGTAATGTAAAAATCAACAGTTTTTTCTGCTAGTTTATGAGAACTAGTGGCCGCCCGCAAACTTCGTTTGCGTGAACTTAGATCTTGACTTAAAGATGATTAGTAACAGAATTTAACAAAAATATATACTATTAAATGTTCGTTTATAGGTTAATGATTTAAGGCGCTCATTAATATTCATACGAAATGCTAAGGACGG
>JABMDO010001207.1:0-17258 GCA_014851415.1 Cnaphalocrocis medinalis
ACAAGTCAGCGTTTTCAAATGATACCAACACGGCATATTTATCATAACTTTATATTTTTACTCTGTATGTTTTGTCCGCTAGAGGGCGCTACATTAGATTTTGTGAATCCTCATATAGCCTATAACCAGCGGACAATTAAGACGCTTATAATGATATGTCATTTGTCGAATTCTGATAAGTAGTTTAGAAGTTACGTGGAAACAGAATGAACATACATACTTACATACATACATACATACTTACATACATACATACATACATAGCCTGTCAAAATCATAACCCTCCTTTTGCTTTGCCGTAGTCGGGTAAAAATCTACGACAGATACGTCACTGTAAAATCTGTTAAAGTCACTTATGTAATTTTTAAGTGACGTTTTTAGGTTTCGCCAACCTTTTTGGCATTATTTTCATGGCACCTTGGCAATGTATAAATTGTTTTAGCCTGCCTAAGAGGGTAATATGATGTACAGTCAGCCACACATCAGGTTACCACAAACTGTCAAATTTTCTCAGTTGATATTCAACCTAATGTAGGTTAAGTATATTATAGTAAGATGAAGGTCGATTCAAGAAATTTAACAGTTTTGTGTAGGTACTTTGATTTGTGGCTGTACGTATTGGAGTACGCATAAACCACCTTTTGTGACTTTCATGAATCCAACAAACACCTTTAACTATAACCAGGAGGATGTACTCCTCACATTTATAGTATAATTAAATATATTTGTTTATCTACACATCATTACACACACATTTCACATAGGTAAGTACACTACACATTTGCAGTCGTCTGTGGCACTCACTCAGCTGGTCCCACTGAAAACCAGCGTTACGGCCTATGGTCGTGACATAAGCTGAGTGAGGGCCATTTATGCTGGATGCCTCAACACAACACAGCATAATATAAATACACGGCACTGCTGGCCAATGGGGAAGGACAGTTTATTATTAATTTGTTGTTATTTTTTTTTTGTTTTGATTTATTTTTTATTTTCTTGTGTTGTGACAATTGTCTGTAGCATGTAATATGTGGTGTAGTAATTAATAAATGTATTTTCTTTCTTTCTTACATACCGGTTGTATCATGAAGTAGGTCTGATGCAGTTTCTTCTCCGGCTTCAGACCCTCAAAGCCGTCCAGCAGCGACGGCTCCGCGTCGAAGAAGTGAGGGTAGGACAAGTAGACTGGAGCATCTGTGGAGAAAAAAAATGGGGGAAGACTTAAACTACTTGTGCAAATTGAATGAAATTTTAAATATACCGTGTCTTTACAATGCCTGCATGGTAACTGAAAATTCAAACTTCTAGTTTTATCCACAAAGAAGTTAGAGGGGGTCGTAAATGGCCTGAATTGCTTCGAGAAAAGGATGGTACGGCCGTGCTGCTTTTTTTGCTCGACTTGGCGAGAGCGCTGCCGTGCCCCCAGATACTAAAAGTTATAACAAATAACAATTAAGATAGCCGGTTATTTTTTATTAGCATTAACTATTCACAAAAATAACATTTAATCCCAAGTCTAGGGGGAAGACAACTGTCAAAATCAAAAATCGGTTCATAAATGGCGAAGTATAGTCCGAGGCAAGAAAGTGTAGTTATGACCTTGAGTGCGCAGAAATCAATTTTGATAGAAAGTCTTATTTTTTACAAGTGCGCAAAATAACGGTCATCGCTATACTTTCGTGCCTCCAGCTACGCACCTTTGCTTTGCGCGATTCTGTTTTATGCGCAATTGGGAAACAATGGTCACTATTTATTCATTTTATAATTTACCTACCTAAAGATTTGACACTGAATTGCTTTAGCTTCAAAAGAGAAAAATATCGATAACATACGTATAGATATTTCGACATTCTAGGCCGATATATCGATGTGTTGATATTGATTTAAAGCGATAAATATCGTTATCGATATATCGGTATTTTTAAAAACTTTGCATCCCTACTGCTGCCCCTATACTCTGATTCATAATCATGTAAAGTAAACTGACAGATGTCAATGTGTCATCCCCATACATTATCACTCAATTTGACACATGCAAAATGTCAAAATGCATAGAAACATGTCATTGACATCTGTCAGTTTACTTTACATGATTATGAATCAGAGTATAGTTCATGGCCTATACTCGTAAGGGCTATAGCCAAATCCGGGTCTCCTGGGTGGGATATGTTCTACTTACTGTACTGGCAAGGGCTGATGTTCTGCAGACCCCGTGGGGGGCACTTCTCCCCTTGACAGTAGCATTTGTTGTCGGGTTGACGTCTGCGCATTCGAAGGTCGAGCTTGGAGGCGTGTATAGGCCTGTCTGGATGCCTGGAAGGAATTGAAGAAATCAGGGTGTATCTGAGAACATTTACATCCCTTTAACAACAAAAATTAAAGCAACATTTGTTCTATGTTTTGGATGTTGTTTTTTTTTTTTAATCTGTAATCAGCGATTTTCTATTAAGTGCACAGTTGTCAATCCATGGAAATCCCCAAGGCTGTGGTTGTAACCTCCTGTAGGTACCAAATACCCTTTGCTTTTGATCTTTCATCAAAATATGTTGTTGATTAAGTGATTGTCTGGCGCATTGTATTCAGTTCAAAGAATTTATTAGATACTCTCAAAAAAAATACAATGTCACTTAGGTGAGAATACCTAACAACCATTCTGAACAACATTTTGTTTTATGACTTTTGACAATTCGCATAAAAAAATTTCAACTTCCCATACAAAGGATCACGCGATTTGTTCATTTTGTATGGGGAGTCGAAAAATTTTTCGATGAATTCCGAAAAGTTGAACATATGTTTTTTTTTTATGTGATAGGTAGCAGACGAGCAGGCGGATCACCTGATGGTAAGCAATTGCCGCCGCCCATGAACACAATATGCAACAAGTGCGCTGCTAAACTTTTATCCCCTTCCCCCCCGAGTGGGCCTCCGGTACCCTCACTCACTCAGCGAAACACAGCACAGAGGCTGCTTCACGCCGGTTTTCTGTGAGGCAGTGGTATCACTCCGGTCGAGCCGGCCCATTCATGCCGAAGCATGGCTCTCCCACAATTAAATGTTATATCAATTATGTTGTTCAGAATGGTTGTTAGAACCTGTGGGTAAAGGGATGTAAATGTTCACAGATACACCCTGTATTATTTAAGGTCGTAAGACCCAAATTATTTATTACTTCGTTTCGTTTCGTTTAATAGCGATGGCCTGCCCTCATGTCTTTGTATCGGGACTTTAGTTCCACCTTGCACCAATAGTTGGCGCTGGACGTTGATTGTGTCACGCAAGTGTTTCGATTATTCGAGACAGGTACATAATATAAGCCTTGTGGTTGTCTATTATATAGAAGTTATCTCTTTAGATAGAAAAAGTGAATGAATGAATAAATAAAACATTTATTTGGCACATACAAAACAACAATAAAAAAAAACAAAACTTAATGAAAAGGAAATAAGAGAGAAAAAAAAGAAAAAAGAAACAGACATTGTGCCAAATAGGCGCCCGCGCAGCAAAAGTCGCGCCGTGTCATTCCTGACACGTCACGACGCTGGTATTCTGCGGGAGACCCTGTAGCATATCGTGTGCCTGCCCCTTAGCGAGGGGCCCATGGACGTATATAAGGGGGGGGGGGGGGGGGTCCAGGGGGTCCGGATCCCCCATTGAGGCCTGGTTTGACATAAGGTTGAATCGGCTATAGCCAAAGGCGACTTAAATAAGGGGTCGGCAAGGCTGTTGGGGTAGCAAATTGTAGATAGCCCTGGGATGGCAAATCAACAAATCAACCTCACGTTCTTCAAGAATGCGTACCTACCTACATGGAATAACGCACGCTGGGTCCAGCCGGTCCTTGAATTGTACTTCGTGAGAGCCAAGCACGGGGGGGGGGGGGGGGGGGGAGTAATTCGTAATTGTTTTTGCAATGTCCCATACGTCCGTGGTGAGTGCGACCGGGGCGTCCACTGGTATCACATAAAAAGAGGCCTTACTCACCATCTTTGTAAACATCCTCTCTATACTGTAGTGGTAGGATCCTACACAGGTCTTTGTCATAAACGTGCACTATGTCTGACTTGGTGACTGCGCGCGGCGGGAAGAACGATCCTTCTGAAGCCCTGGAAATGAAAGAGAAAGTAAAGTTAAAGTAGGAAGGCAAACGAGCAAGCGGGTCACCTGATGGTAAGTGATCACCGCCGCCCATGGACATCAGCTACACCAGAAGGAGTGCGGATTACATTCCCTCTGATATGGTTGAGTGAAATGATGGCTGACACATACGTCATACTTGTGTACAGGTGCCGCCTCTGGGGACTGGTCTGCTCTGGTTTACCTCATTCTTAGCCTTTAACATTTTCTTCATCTTGAGTATTGGACTGTAGGAGGTGGTATGAGGAAAACATTGTAATAAACATTTTGGCGATTAAAAAGAGTAACTGGCGAGTTTCTTGCCGGATCTTCTCGTCAGAATCAACTTTCCGATACCGGTGGTAGAATCGCATTATGTCTATTTATTTTTTAGTATATCTTATGTATCAAGATATATATTTAATTTCATTTAAATCATATACATTATCTTTAAATAGTTTAAAATATTTTCTTTATGTATGACGATTTGTAAGTGCTGTGTACAAGCCTATGCAAATAAAGAATATTTGACTTTGACTTTGATGCGTTGCCGGCCTTTTAGGAAGGTATGCTCGTTTCTTGAAGATTTGAATGAGAAATAATAAACATGGCCACAAAATTTTTTATTTGGCCACGCGCCCAAACTTCTAATTTAATAACTAAGCATCGGGAAAATTACTTAGCCTTTAATTAACTGATTCATCTTCTTTACAACGGCCACTAAAAATGTTAAAGAAAGCATCAAGTGAATATCCACAATCAATTTAACTTGTCCTTCTGATTTATATACTGCAAACTAATTTACTAACTCAGCCACGGAATTTGTAACTCATCACCATATTAAGTTTTACAGCTTCAATACAATGTCCACAAAAATAATACATTCCAGCTTCAATACTCAACATAAAAATATTATAACTTAACATCTAAAATAATACTTCATATTCTTTTATTGAGAAAATAGCCACTGTACCTACGATTTGGCGCCAGTGCGTGACATGACAGCAACCGGCAAGCATCTGATCGGCCTAGCAATCAGACTGAAATTCGTAATGGCGCCATTGCAGGTAAAAGCACAGTGCTTGGACTGAAAAGAAAGCGTGGAAGGCCAACTTAAGCGCGAGCGCCATTAATTAGCCAGTAATACATATTTTCTTTTTCTTATAATTTCTGAATTACATACGTGCTAATTTAAATTTAATACTTACTAAAAACGATACCAATAAAATTGATTTATTTTAATTGTGAGGATTATGAGATATATTTCAAAAATCCAGCTATGAAAACATAAAGGAATCCATTAACAAATTTTCTGAAATGCGTAATAATATTTTTTACACGCGCCAAACATCAATAATTTTGCAATAAAAATCATTGTGATTTGTGGAAAGAAATTATTACGTAAGTAAAAAAATATTCCATTTTGTTTTCATAGCGTGATTGTTTTTTAAATGTTTCTCATAATCCTCACAATTAATATTAATCAATTGGCGGCTAGTATCGTCGCGTTGTTGCCTTAAATAATTCATGTGTAATAATAATAGTGGCTTTAATATAATATTCGATGACAATTTTAGGTAAATTTAAACGAACGAATAAATGTAGGATGAGTTATACTAAATTATGAAATTAGAAGCTAATATCATTATTATTTTGGTGTCATATATTAATAATTTAGAAGGTTGCTATTTGAATGCATACCACAAATTTAGATGCTAAAAAATAACTGCCATGCTGAGTTATATTTACAGTGGCTTACATAAAAGATATCTAGTGGCTGATATACTATTATTCAGACGCGCATTGGTTGTGGCTGACTTAGTAATTTAGAAGCTAACATATATTTTCTGAGGCGAAAAATGCTATTAAAAAGAAGCTCGTTTAAATAGTACCCGATTTGAATGTCGTACCGGTTCGGAAATTCCGCTGCTGGAAGTTGATTCCACAATGATGAAGTATCAGCCAATATACTGACCCACTGTAGGGCAAAGGCCTCCATCATAGAAATCAAGTCGTCGCTACTATGATGGGATTAGGCTTAATCACCACGCTTGCCTAATGCGGATTACATTTTTTTAATTATATATTTGATTAAAATTAAATTAATGGAATACTAGCTTTTCCCCGCGGCTTCGCTCACACCCCCACTACCCTAAAATGGGGGGTTTGAAAGGGGCAAAAAGCAGCCTATGTTATTATTCATTCCTTAACTAAGTATCTCCACTTAAAAAAAAACGTCAATTCGTTCCGTTTTGCCGTGAAAGAAAGACAAACATACAGACGTAATTGATACCTTATAAACTGTAATGTCAACCCATTTAACATTCGTTCTGTAAATAAAGTATTTTGTATTTGTATTTGACAGACACACTTTCCCATTTATAATTTAGTTATGGATTAATTTTAACTCTAAGTATATTTATTTATTCTAAGTATCTACATTCGATGATGAGTCAAGTTCATGTATATCGTCGTAAGGCGGAAGCGTCAGCAGTCATCACGCACACATGTCATCAAAATATTGCCTCGTTTTTATGTGTCAGGGCATATCTAATGATGCAAATCTTTGCACCCAATGCGGTGCAAAGATTGTGTGAACCCAAAGAATCATGATACACCAAACTAACAAGTAAATAAAATGACAATTTTGTCATCTCCCAGAAGATACGATGATGTGGATTTTAAAGAGAACGTGCAATGACCAAGTTTCTACTTAACTCCATAAGTATACAATGACAAAATATTTGTTTTAAAGGAAAATGCTTTACGTCCGTTGGTTGTGTGCTTTAGAAATGTATTTCATGTCACGATGTCGATGACACATTGACGGTTGTAGGTATAACTACTATGTTATAGGTACTTGTTTGGTCAATAAAGTTGTGAAATTTATTGAGAAAAAACTATTACGGAGTTCCATAGTATTATAACCAAAAATAGATATAGCAAACATACTTAGAATATTCTAAGCATACATAGATCTAAATCAAAATATGTTTATTCAATTTAAGTCCTTTACAGAACATTTATGAATGTAAAATTTTATAATCTAGGGGGAGTCCGGGATACTTGCTCATATGGGATACTTGAGCCACTTCCAATATAAACTTGAATATTCGCGCCAGCGACGGTCAAAGACGTGTTCACGGTTGCCGTTCGCCAACCAAACACGTGCAAGTAGCCATCTTGGGAAAAAACAGAGACACGCGACTGCTAGTGGCAACAAGGTGATTTCTGCGTGCCGGGATAAATATTTTTAACTTTACGTTTTTCATCATTACTTTACCATTAATGAAGGTACGATCTAGTAACCATTTTTATTGTATTGTGTGATTAACGTGTTGAAATATTTGTACAGTGGTATATTCTTGTGAAGTGTCGATTTTAAGATATCATAAATAAATTTACTACGGGTAGGGTGTGGGATACTTGAACCAGGTTGGTGTAGGGATACTATGATATAGAAACTTTTGTCATTTTGTTGCGTGATTATTATGTTAATGTGTATGTACAGTGGTTTGTTGATCTATTTTATTTATACTGTTTGTAATATAAGGAATAACTTTTGTGCATTTCGTTTATATGTTTTTGTTTTGTTTAGTTGCTTAATATGTAAACTTTTGATGGTGATTATAGTCAATAAATTCTATTTTAATTTTAAAAGGGTATTTTATAATTGTTATCCTTCAAAAAAGAAGGTGTGGTCAAATCTCCTATCTATGGTCATATATCCCCACCCCCCCCTGATCAACTATCCCATAGGTTAGGGATAGTTAAACCACTTTCCACTTTTTAAAAAAAGTTAATTACAATTTTAACTATTTAACTTTTCAAAACTTTTTTTATATTAAAGTGTGCCTGTTTCCCTAAGCCATTCATTCATCCGTTAAATAAAGAGCATAACGCAATATGTACAAAAATATTAATCATAGTATAAAAGGGGGTTCAACTATCCCGGACTCCCCTACTGCTGATTCGGAAGGTCAATTTCTACCGAGAAGAAACAGCAAGAAACTCAGTAGAACTTAATCTTTTCAAATTTGTAATCATATATTTTTTTTAAATAACTAAAAAAAAGACCTTTGCCCTGCAGTGGGACATAACGGGGTCAAAATACCTAAATAAAATTAAAATTTCATAATACATAACACAGTGTAGATGAACAGTTTATAATTTCCACAAATTCTTGTCATTTAGGTATTCTTCAACTGTATAATTGGCATTTGCCATCAAATAAGTTCAAAATTTTGTTAAATTACATACATAGGTAGGTATGTTTTTAAACTTTCGCGTTGCGCGTTATACAAATAAACGGGACTAAACGCGACGAAATTAAATAAGTACATTTTAGCACTTACTGCTTAACGTTTCGGCTGCGTTACAACAGCCGTGGTCACTAGCGAACTAGTGAGTTCCTACCTAGCAGTAAGTGCTAAAATGTACTTATTTAATTTCGTCGCGTTTAGTCCCGTTTATGTAAAGTATTTGCATAGGTAGGTATATAAAGAACAATAAAATAAATACCACATTATTACAAAATTAAGACAAGACAATTGAAGTCCTTCAAAAGTCGGAACTACGAGTATTTATTTCCCTTACTTTATGTATTTCAATGTTGATTGACATTTTCCCATAGCAAAAAAATATATAAGTATCATAAAAAGCAATAAAAAAATTCTCCGGAACTAAATTGCATTCAGGTTTTTTTTTAAATTGCCCTTTTATCACAACACTGAGACTAAAGTTAATGGTTTAAAACTGATGCCAAAATGGAGACTAAAGTTAATCATGCCTTAAAACTGATGTCAATGCGGACACTAAAGGATACGTTATCTATCACTTTAAAAGCATCCATACTAATATTATAAATGAGAAAGTTTGTGTCTCTACGCTTGTCTTTCTTTCACGGCAAAACGGAGCGACGAATTGACCATATTTTTAAGTGGAGATAGTTGAAGGGATAGAGAGTAACATAGTCTACTTTTTGCCCCTCCGTGGTATGTACTCCAAATATAACGCGAGCGAATCCGCGGACAAAAGCTAGTCAGTTTTATAAATACTGTCCTTGTCCCGTTTTGAACAGAGATGTCCCGTATTTCGGTCACTTTTTAGAAGGAATAAGGCAAAGAGATCCGTATAAGATCAGCCAAAAGATAACGGATACGGGTATCCGCGGATACGGATACTGATATCCGCAAATACCGTGACAAAAATCCGCGGATATGGTAACGTATTTTAATTGACTATGGTAACGGATAACCGCGGATACGGATACGGGTTTCGTAAAACACGGACATCCACGTTAAGAATATCGGCAAATACGGACACGGGTACTTGCGCGTATGGTTATCCACGGATAGGTATTATCCACGGATATAGTTATCCACGGATATGGTTTTCCACGGATATAGTTATCCACGGATATACCTAACCTAGTTATCTACTCATATGGTACTCATATTGGTACGGATATGGTTGTCCACGGATACGGATATCCGCGGATACGCATATGGACATCCGTCCGCTATTATGATAGCGACACGCCAATTAGGACGGTTTAAGTAATAATATAATATTTATAATATTTCATTACATCACATACATTGGCCTGACTCTGAGATAGGTAGCTCAAGCACCTGTGTTACAGATATCCGAACAAATATATACGTATAATACTTAAGTACTAACCTAATACCTTAAGTACTAACCTTATATTGTTGCAGGGCCGATCTTTCCAATGAGGCAGATGGTCGAGTCCGTTTATCTTGTCTATGTATCCGAACCGGTCCATAGACTTCTGTCCCGTGTATATGGTTGATACTTCGTCCAACGTCCCCGTTTCTCTGTAAAAAAAATAGAACGTTTATATATTTGATTTATAAATAATAAATTGAGACAACATCACATACATTCTTCTGGCCCAAACTAAGGTTTTCCCTTGTGCTATGGAAACCAAAAACAACGAAGGAACCACAAACACCCAGACCCAACACAAATATCTTCTGTTTCATCAACAAACATTTGTGTTGGTGCGGGAATCGAACCCGCGACCCTTACGTCTCAACCGGCACTCAAACCATTGCGCTAAACGGGTCGTCTTATTTGATTTTATGATCATTTGAAATCAAATATCAATCCCGCTTCCAGACGAAAAACTCAGGTCAGGTAGGTACCTACAAATTTTGGCTCGACCCAGGGATCGAACCTGGGACCGCAGCCATCGCTTTAAAGTGCACTACCAACTGCTACCAACACAAAAATATCAAATAAGTAAATCTGCGTTTCCTCTTGAAAAATGACCGAAAGTATTTTTCGAACATAGCTCGGGTTTGTGATCGCCGCACCTAGGGTTGCCAGGTAGCTAGGCCTTATAGCCGGACAGACCAGCCCGTTTAGCCGGACATTTGGCTAAAAAGGCCGGACACCCTACATTCTTAAAGATTTTGTATCTCAGTATTTATAGGTACGACAAGTTTTAATGTAAATCAAGCATTTTTGATTATGGTCATAAATCTTGTTAAATTCTTATGAAATAATTAATAAAAATCTAAAATCAAAACAAAAGGTGATACAATCAAAAACTTCTATTTTAAAAGTTAAACATAAAAAAAAAACTTCTTCTCTATAAACTTGAACATAAAAACAAAAATAAAACTTGTCTTTTAAACTTAAAACTAAAATCAAAAGAAACTCCTTTTTTACATAACATTCACTAAAATAACTATTAATATTTTTGGTTTGCTTTTTTAAAACCAGTCAAAAGCTTCTTTTTTAAAAGTTAAACAATAAAACAAAACTTCTTCTCTGTAAACTTATCATAAAAACAAAAAATAAAACTTCTCTTTTAAACTAAAAACTAAAATCAAACGAAACTCCTTTTTTACATAACATTCACAAAAATAACTATGAATATTTTTGGTTTGCCGAAACCTGCTTTAATAGTTCAGGCTCTTTTAAAATGCTGTTGTAAAAATCCTTACATGTCAGTTGTTTTAAATTGAATTCTACAACCAACATTTTCGCTACAGTATCCACATTTAATCTATTGCGTTCTTTTGTCCATTGCTGTCCTATCAAAGAAAATACTCTCTCTACGTTTGCGTTATGTCCTGGGATGGCAAAGTAATACCGACAAATAGTTAAAAATTCAGAAAAGCAATCTTCACTCTTCATTGATTTAAAATAGGCTACCCATTTCTTATGTGCCAACAGTGTCTTGAAATCATTATCTTTGTTGTTGTTCAAAAAACTTTTGAGATTTTGTAGTTGATCAAAACACTTGCTATCGTCAATTTTGACGTTGTTTTGTGATAGGATACTAATAGTATCAGAAACTTGATTCCATTCAGGAACATCTTTTAAAGACATCCATGTGAAATGTTTTGTGTCTTTATATAAATTATCAGTCCAAGATTTTAAATATTGTACTGCAAGTAACGTACATGTTTTTAATGTCCTTTTCGGTGTTTCGTTTCACTCGTTTGCGATTGTGAAAAGTTTAGGTAAAAAACCTAACAAAAGCCGGACAGGCCGGACACCGTTTATTTTGGCCGGACTAGCAATCAAAAAGCCTACCTATGTCCGGCTTTATCCGGACGCCTGGCAACGCTAGCCGCACCGCATTAGGCAAGCGTGGTGATTAAGCCTAATCCCGTCATAGTAGCGATGACTTGATTTCTATGATGGAGGCTTATGTCCAGCAGTGGACTGAACAGGCGACGATGATGATGTGTTAAATACTTACAGCTAATAACAGTCCCATTTGACTATTTGGTCTCTTCCCTTTGGGGTAGAAGTAGTGGGCGAGCGTGACCAATGGGTCGTCGTATCTGAAAAATTTAAAGATTTTTTATTTTGTGTAGCACTGCAAATGTAAAAGAAACATCTATATCTTCTATACCAGCGGTCGTCACACTTTATTCTTCAAGGGCCGCAGTAGATGCGTTTCAAGAGCTTTTGCATAGTACTTATCCGTAGTAGTCCACACTATTCATATAAATGCTAAAATGTATGGCTATTACATCTCTACTCAAAAACCACTAAACTGATGTCTGATAAGTACGAATATGTAGTTAACTAGTAATTAAATAAATCTACTATATCGCGGGCCGCACAAATACCGTCTGCGGGCTACGCTTCTATACTATTAAAAATAGATAATTTCTATAGACATCGACAAACCGAAAACCCGCAACACAAGCGCGATGCAATCAACGCCCAGCGCCATCTATCGGTAGACAGTGGAACTACAGTCCCAAGGCGAAGTGAGGGCGGGCCACTAGTCCATACTAATATTATAAATGCGAAAGTAACTCTGTCTGTCTGTCTGTCTCTCTGTCTGCTACTCTTTCACGCCAAAACTACTCAATGGATTTAAATGAAGTTTGGTATACAGATAATCTAGACCCTGAGAAAGGACATAGGCTACTTTTTATTGCGGAAAGGGGGTTGTAAGTGGTTAAAAGGGGGGTAAAAAGTTACTTTTCCACGCGGACGAAGTCGCGGGCGGCCGCTAGTTTTATTATATATTTGCAGATATCTATGGGCATCGACGATTACTTACCAGCAGGTGACCTGCTAGCTCGTTTTCCGCATCTTGTATAAAAAATAAAGATATATTTATATTAAGAAGAAGATGGAAGGCTACCCACCCGAAGACCAGCTCCTCAGCAGTGACGTGTACGAAGGGCTTGGCTCGGTCCTTGTACGTCATCGCCAGCCCGGAGACCAGCAGGTTGAAGAGAAAGCCAGCCAGGTTGGGGGAGAAGGAGGTGACAGTCTGGAAGAAAGAGACACCTTTATAGCATAGTAAAGTATCAGTCTATACAGGATGTATCTGTGAACATCCCTTAAACTACGAGTTCTACCAACCATTCTCGACAACTTTTGGAAATTCGGATTAGAAAAAATCTACTTTTCATACAAAGTCAATAATAAAAAGAATAAGTAGAATGGAATAGCGAATGGAATGCGATATGGAATAGAGTGTATGAAATAACGAACGTAGAATAAAGCGGAATGGAATGGAATAGAGTGCATGGAATAATGAATGGAATGAAATATGGAATAAAATGAACATCAGAATGGAATGGAATATAGAAAAGGCTGATTATGTTGTGTTAACTCACCAAAAGGGGGATATTGGGCACATCCAGCTTCTGGTTCTTGTCAACGGACATGTCTGGCACGAAGCGCAGGATCTTGTTATGCTAGTTAGATACATACCTATCCTTTGAATATCCCTATTCCCACCACAATGTCGAGACTAGATAAGTCAAGATATAGAGCGGAGTATAGTGGAATATAATAGAATAGAGTGGAATAGAATGGAATAGTATATGGAATAACGAATGGAATGAGATATGGAATACAGTGTACGGAGTAACGAATGGAATGATATATGGAATACAGTGTATGGAATAACGAACATGGAATAAAGCAGAATGGAATAGAATATGGAAAGGCTGATTGACTAAACTCACCAAGAGGGGGATGTTGGGCACCACCAGCTTCTGGTTCTTGTCGACAGACATCTCGGGCACGAAGCGAAGGATCTTGTTGTGCTGGAATGTGACTGTGTCGTTGTCGTGGAATTTGATGTTCACCTTCTCCATGTCTTCTCTGGAATGGAGAATATGAGGTTAGACTTAAGTTAATAAATGCATTTAAAAATTTGTCGACGGGTTTAGGTGGGACTCGAACCGGACTTCCTCAGTCCGGGCGGCTGTACTACCAATTATACTTACCGAACTAATAAATAATAAATAAATAAATAGTTCTTTATTGCCAAAAACATTCAATAGGGTCTTACAATTTAGCGACTTCTGCACTAAGCATGAATGCTTGTGTCGCAAGAGTCAGGTGACATTTACTTAATGTTGTTACTGATACCGGGGTCAGACCAACAATTTACGTGTTAATAATTTAATACAGTCAGTAAGAAATTAAATTAAAATTACAGTCTAAAACTAATTGAGGTAGGATTAAACAAGACTAAAATAAATTAAACAAATAAATTAAATTAAAATTAAATCAAATCAAATCAATTATAATTAAATCAAATCAGATCAAAATTAAAATTTAAAACAGAACCAAATTAAATCAAGTCGAATTAAAACAATATAAAAATCAACATGTATGTGAAGTCAAATTTAAATTTATGTCAAGAATTTGTGTGTTTGTGTGAGTGTGTGTAAGTGTTTGTGTGTGAGTATTCGGGTGTGAGTGTTTGTGTGTGTGTGTTTGTGTTTCTTAGAGGAGGATTTTGTCGCTAAGATACAAAAAGGTCTTCTGTTCCTGAGTAATCCAGTTTTTTAAGCCAGGATTCAGCAGCTAGTTTAGCTTTGTACACTGTGGCTTCCCTGATGTCAATTTTGCGACAGATGACGTTGTATATGCGCGGAAGAAGAAAGAATGGGTGTCGTTTGGCAAAAGTTGTACGCGTAGATGGAACTTTCACTTTATGTACTCGCAGCTTTATTAGGCGCTCGTACTCTGGTGAATTCAGGAAAGTTCTGTGCACTGCAGCGACTGCCCTGACTACGAATAGCTAACTCCTTACTAAACCAACGATTTTCGTTTCTTTTTTATGTGATAGGAGGGCCCATGGGGGGGGGGGGGGGGGGGGAAGGGGATAAAAGGTTAGCAGCGCACTTGTGACTCCACTGGTGTTGCATGTGTCCATGGGCGGCGGCAATAGCTTACCATCAGGTGATCCGCCTGCTCGTCTGCTACCTATCACATAAAAAAAAAAAATTAATATGCTCATGAAATAGTAATATTATCTCAATTGGAATTAAAATACAAGACAAAACAAGATAAATATACAAATTAACACTAGGGTTTTATTTTAGGATCAAATAAATCATCGCTACTATGATGGGGTTAGGCTTAATCACCACGTTTGCCTAATGCGGATCAGTGATCACAAACCCGAGCTACTTATAGAAATAGAAATAATCCTTATTCAAGTTAGGTCCATACCTACGGAACACTTATGAATGTCATACACAACATATAATGTACGTACTGCTGGTTCGGAACGTCGATTTCTACTGAGAAGACACTAGCAAGAAACTCAGTAGTTACTCTTTTCAAATAGTACTTAATAAGTTACAGTTTCATTTGTTTAATTGTGGGAGAGCCACGCTTCGGCATGAATGGGCCGGCTCGACCGGAGTGATACCACTGCCTCACAGAAAACCGGCGTAAAGCAACTCCTGTGCTGTGTTTCGCCGAGTGAGTGAGGGTACCGGAGGCCCACCGGGGGGAAGGGGATAAAAGGTTGGCAGCGGACTTGTGACCCCACTGGTGTTGCAAGGTATCTATGGGCGGCGGCAATTGCTTACCATCAGGTGATCCGCCTGCTCGTCTGCTACCTATTATATAAAAAAAAAAAAAATGTTACGAACCTTTGCTCGACCCGGGAATCGAACAGAGGAGCCCAAGATCCCGGTACTTAAGCCACTAGACAAACAGGGTGTTCTATAATAATCTTAAACATATTTTTTTTACCTATTACCCTTGAGTCTTGACATTGGCAAAAAGAAGTAGATAGATACTTACTCTTTATTGCAAAACACATTACAGCACTTAATGTTAATAGTAATTTTCAAATACAATATCGGCGGCCTTATCGCTAATAGCGATCTCTTCCAGACAACCTTTGGGTAGAGGAATAGTGCAGCGAATTAACAAGTAAAGTTCATAGAATAAAAAAACTAAGTTCGTCAAATGATTTGTTTGAATGTGTGTGTTGGGCAATCTTGCCGCGGTGTGCCAAGAGCGTGTTGTGTGTTTTAGCCAATTTCACTGATCGCGTGATCTCGGTTTGGTAATAACCAGCTGATTGTGAACTCTGCGCGCGAGAATACTGTGCGGGGTTTCGAGTTCGATTATGTTTTATATTGAGGAAAATCAAGATGGTAAGCCCCAATATTGTGGGTCTCGACCACAGAAAACAGGATTTCAGGGTATCAAATCTTCTTTATTTTAATTAAAAATCCTAAGCTCGCAAATTCACCCGTCTTTTGTCAATCAATGTATGTGATGTAGTGAAATATTATTATTATTATTATTATTATTTTGGTCGTCTTTCACCCACAGTTAACTCACTCGTTCTCTCCGGTCATTCATTCTCCTTTCATTCATACTCCGTTCCATTCTACTCGTCTTACATTCCGTTTCACTCTTCCATAATCCCACACTCGGCCATCCTGCAGTTAGTCTGCCCTCAGACTCTTAAGCTTATTACAATAACAACGTTAAAATCTAAACATTACAACAAATCTTTATCATGGGATGTAACAAGCCGCCTGATGGTAAGCGGCCGTGAGATCCAAATATGAGATTGACAGGCACAGCGAAGCGGAGGGCCACTAGTCATCCAATAAAGATGTATGAGATTGTATTGGAGTGATTTCTTTTTAATGTAATTTACTTTAAAAAAATATAGTTTTTTTTATGTGAACGCCCTGTTGGTTAGTGGTTGAAGTATCGGGCCGTGATCTCGGGATCCCGGGTTCGATTCCCGGGTCGAGCAAAGTATGTGTCGAATTTTTCGAACATAGCTCGGGTTTGTGATCACCAATCGCATTCGCAAGCGTGGTGATTAAGCCTAATTCCATCATAGTAGCGATAACTTGATTTCTATGATGGAGGCCTTTGCCCTGCAGTGGGATAGTATAGGCTGATACTTTATGTGATAGGTAGCAAGCAAACATCTGATGGTAAGCAATTGCCGCGTCCATGGACACCTGCAACACCAGTCGCAAGCGCAAGTGCGCTGCCAATTCTTATGTAAGTACTAGCAACCGCCCGTGACTTCGTCCGCGTGGAAAAGTAACTTTTTACCCCCTTTTAACCCCTTACAACCCTTTTAACCCCTTAAACCCCCTTTTAGCAATAAAAAGTAGCCTATGTTCTTTTTCAGGGTCTAAAACATTTGTATACGAAATTTCATTTAAATCCGTTTAGTAGTTTTGGCGTGAAATAGTAACAGACAGACAGACAGACAGAGAGTACTTTCGCATTTATATATTAAAGTATGGAAGTATGGATAATGCATTAATAACTTCCAATACAAAGACCCTGGCTACTAAGTTGAAGGATTGAACTGCAATCGAATAAAAGAAAAGCTTAATACAATC
>JABMDO010001208.1:0-24154 GCA_014851415.1 Cnaphalocrocis medinalis
ATGATTTTATTTTTTTCTTATTTTTTAAACCAACAGTTTTCCACATAAAAGAGCTGTCTTAATATAATAATTTGACATTCATTACTGTTTTTATGGACTTAATTTAATAAATAATGTTTCAATTCATTTCATGCACATACTGCGGCAAATCCCAAATTAACCTTATCAAGTGTTCCATTCTAAAGAACATTGTTCCAAAGCAAAACTCACCCCTACTCCCACGTAGAGTTAAGTGTACCCTCTTGATCGCTTAACAAGGTATTCGATCTGTTATAAAAGTTTCCACGAGTTTCAAACTAATTTGTAAAAGTTAAACAGCGCAAGGCGAAGAAAGCCTCTCGCGTGGTGATGGGGCCAATTTCGCATCCCTAGTCACATTTCGCCACCAGAGCCCAATCTTGCCACTCGAGTCAAATTTCACTTTCGTCAGAATCGACTTTACTATCAGAGCCCATTCTTGCCAGTAGTTAATTTTGCCTCTCTGGGTCAGATTTCCACTAGAGCCTTTTCGGGTACCAAGAATCGACTTTGCTACCAGAGCTCAAACTTGCCACTCTAGTCAAATTTATCGTCTTTGGGTAAGGTTTCCACTATAGCTTAATTTTGCTACTAGAGCTCTATTTTGTTACTCGGGGCTTTCGCCAATCGCCAATTTACCAATCTAGCAACACTAAAGTCTTGATCGGCCCACTCTCACTCCATTTTTACTTTGTACTTTGAGTACTTGTACTTTGATCGCCGATGCGGACAGACGTGACACCTGTGTAATTGCAATAAACAATTTGCTTCAGCAAATTCGCGACCTAGTGATAATCTGCGGAAGAAACTTTACTAGGTCACTGTGTTTGTGCAACGGTGACCTACTCCATTATATTGTGATGTGTAATTTGTAGCAAATACATATACACTTTTAATAAAAATGGACGGAAGTCCATTCACTAAGAGCGGAAAAACAGTCCGAAGCCCTCCATCTACTCCTGCGCCCCAGCCCTCGCAAGTCCAACCTCAGCATCAGCAGCACTACCAAGATGACGGCCCTGCAGTTATCTCCACTCCCGAGCTACAGGAGTGGATGAACAAAATCGAAAAATGCCTAAATGAGGTATGTGTAATCTCATGTGAGGGTAAACTTAACGCAGACCAAAAACTGCGTATAAATAATTTATGCCGAAACGTCAGCCTGGGAACTTCACAATTAGTCGTTCAATATCAATCGCTGAAGACCAAAGCCATTGATTACCATAATCACCTGCACACGCTCAAGGAAAATCAAGACCTCTCGCAAGAGCTACAAAACCTAAGACAAGTTATTGCAGTCTCCTCAAACCCAGCCCCAGCAATAGCCTCCTTTGCCGACATGGTGAAGAAAGGCGAATCAAACTTTATTAGACCAATAAGTGTTAGTTCAGTAGCGATATATCCTGCTGATAAATCCAAATCGAGTGAGGACACCAAAAACCTCATACAAAAAATTATTCGCCCTGAAAAAATGAAACTGCAGGTGAGGGGTCTTCGAAAAACCAAGAACGGTGGCGTGATTATTAGCACTGACTCAAAGGGTGACATCGATAAACTCAAGAAATCGGAGCAGCTGACTACATCTGGCCTTACTCTAGACGAACCTAAAAAACGTAGGCCCAGAATCGTCGTTATCGGAGTACCCACTTCCATGACGGAAACTGACGTATTCAATTGCATCTGGCAGCAAAACTTAGTCGACAAACTGACGAACATGACCATGGAGAATTTCCTAAGCTCTATTAAACTCAGTCATAAATCGGGCCGAAAAAACGCAGAAACCTGCAACTACGTTATCGAGGTCCCTGCAGTGATACGTAAAGCCTTAATCTCAAATGAGAGAGTCTATGTAAATTGGTCGTCCTGCCCTGTTCGGGATTTTACACTTGTTACCAGGTGCTACAAGTGCCAACAGTACGGACATGCCGCTAAAACGTGTCGGGGAGAGAGCACCACCTGCGCTCACTGCGGAGACCAAGGACATGAAAAGAAGGATTGCCCAAAGCAGGCTGAGCCCCCCAAGTGCGCCACATGCTTGCAGTACAAAAAACCATTCGACCACAAAACTGGTGACCTTGAGTGTCCGGCCAGAAAAATGGCCGAATATCGCTTGATAAGGTCCATAGATTATGAAGGCGCCCAATAGTGTAATTATTAGGTAGGCAAGGTTTGACCAACGTTAATTAGATTTAGTTTATAATGTTTTATTATGTAATCTTAGTCTTTGTAAGGTGTTTCTAGGTAATGCTAGATAGACGTTTTCAAGTTTAGAGGTATTTATGTCAAGAAATTTATCAGTGTCATCAAATTTTCTAACCGGGTTTTTTATGGTTTAATCAAAGACGCCTCAATTTAAGAAACATCGTTGAAAGAATCACTTGATTCTCATTTGAATTACCTGAGATATCACAACTTTAAGAGCACATATTTTGGGCAAGCCCAAAAAACGCTCTATACAAATGGCTATTGTATTGTGACGTCACAACGCAAACTCTTGTATGCGCGTCTAGTAAATTTTGTATGGTAGCTATATCAAATGTTTCGTTTAAGTAAATGGTTTTATAATAAAAGTTGGTGGAAAATGAACGGGTAGTTCAATGATATAATTATTATTTTTTAATTTTATACTTAAAAAATGGACTTGCCTATGGAAACTTTGAATGCTCACAAACCAGCTAGACGATACATTTTAACTGACAATGTTGGCCATTGGTTGTTATTTACCAATATTTTAATAGAGTATCAATATTTTTTTACTAAATCGAGATTAGTTAAATACCCAACTGTAAACTGAAGAAGAAACATAAAAATGGACCAGAATATTAAAACAATACCTGGCGCCAATGTAAAAAAACTTTCATGCATGCATGAAAATATGAAATTTCCTAATTTTTAATGACATCTGTGTTTTATTACGCTTAAATTTTTCTTCTTACAAAAAGATACCAGTTAATTTTTGCCAAACTGTATGATTTTAGACCTCGTGGCGTTTCGCTAGTTGCAAATGTCGCAAAATGAGTAAGTCAAAATAACGAAGTATATAACGTTGTACAACGGAAGGTAAAAAATAAATAATAATAATTACATACAACAATAAGATTCATTAAATAAACATTTCATTGGCCTATATAATAAATACCTTACAGTCTAACATACATATGTATAATTTTATAAAGAAATACATACTTACAAAATAAATGTACAAATTATTCAGTTTTCTCAAATTAATCCTCTTATAATGGGCAATAATAATAATGTCGGAGAATTTGTCCGTGTAATTGCCACATAAGTCTTGCTTAAGTTTCGTCTCATTTCTTCGTCTCCATACGTTAAGCTCCACTACTACGACCAATCTTGGCCAACTCTAATGCAGATGCTAATTACCAGATCCGTATTTGACTGGCAGCCAAGAAACACAAAACCGCGTTGTGCCTATCCAAATTTAGAGAAACAAAATTAAATTTTCTTCCTCACACAGCCTAACCACAGCATCCATTTTCCTAGTAGCAAGATAGTAGAACCAGTAAGACGCGGCATACAGTAATACTCCAGTTTTAGGTAATAGGAGAGACTAAGGAATAGTTGCGTCCCCACTCTAGAAATGATTCATAACAGCGATTAGCAGTTCTGATACCAGCTCACTCTCACTGCGCTTGATATGTCTATAACTTTGTTTCTTTGTTGGATCTCCTCTTTTTGGAACCTTTGGACGTTTTAACGCAGATCGTCATTTTCGCAAATGGTTATTGCGAAAACTTTGGTCACTTTCGCAGAATGCCATTTTCGCAAATGGTCATTTTACCAAAAGGCCACTTTCGCAATACGTTACTTTTGCAGAATGTCATTCATATTTTTTGAATTCGATCGAAAAACGCCGAACATAGCTCTTTTCATAGACCGCTGGGCGTAAACTTGTGAACTAGTGTTTACGTTACGGTTTTGTATCTATGTCATATTACCTATAATAATACTTATCTTTGGTATTTTTTCTAAATATAGATTCGCGAATTCTTAGCTTATGCCTATACCTATTAGGAAAGTTTTTTTGGTAAATTTTTGTTATCCTCAACTCCGCGGACTTTCATTTCCGTGCAACGCACAAGTCTTGCTACACGTCATTTTACTGTGGCTTAATACGGCCTCTTCCAAAATAGCTGCGTAATAATTTCGGCTCTTCTGACGGCTTGCGACTTTTCATTATTATTTAATAATAAGAGAAAATAAGAAATGTTTCACGAGATTTGTGCTAAAATGACAAACAAGATTTTTTAGTAATTTTCTGTGCGAAATTGCCAGGAGGGCGTTTAGCTAATTTAAATTTGACAGAAACCAAAACGGCAACCGCGAGTAATTTAATAACACCTGTAGAGGCATTGTCTTTTTATCCGACTATGGCAAAGCCAAAATTAATGGTATTTCTTTAGGTGGTAGGTGGCAAACGATCAGGCGGATCACCTGATGGTAAGAGATTAATTGAGAAGGCAAAGTCAAAGGTGCTTATTGCATTCATGAATGTGTTACAAATAAGGTGGTGGAAACTTATTCCAGTACATCATCGCATAAAAAAGAACAAAAAAAACAAATCTACAGCGAAAGATATTGCGTTAACTTTATTCCGAGCAGAAACGAATCAGATCCATCTTTCATAGCAGTTTATTAATAGTTGTCAGTTGGAAAAGCCTTTGACGTTACAAAGGTGTCTTTTGCCCGGTGACGCGGAAACCCATCAAGCTGATAGAGACTTCATAACGTCCCGTGCGACTTTCGACGATCGTGACTCGCCGCGCTCCATCGTGATTAGAGACGGTCTTTATCGATAGTCGATGGTAGCCCAGCCGGGCTAACATGCGCACCACGAGATAATTTTGTCGACACCCTTATTGCGTCAGCGCAAGTTGCTTCTCACTCATCTGACTGAGCGATGAGCGGGATAGAAGGATGCACTCTCGCGAACGAGAGTCGACAAAATTTTGTCGCGGTGCGCATGTTAGGCCTACTGATGTAAAAGAAGGTAGTGTTAGATAGTGCTTGACGAACTCGATAGCGCAATGGCTAAGGTGATCGCCCGAAGCGTTAAAGGTACCGGGCTCGATTCCCGGTCAAGTCAATTTAGGAAACTACTTTTTCTAAGTTTATTTTTACCATGGGCCTCACAAAAAAGTACTTAATATGTTAGCTCACACTTATAACAACTTGGATGTCTGGAAGATACCACTATTATCAACAAGGCCACTGACAATGTATTTGGCTATGAATATATAATTAAGTTCTGTAATTTTTTTCTTCTACTAGAGGCGTCAAACAAGCAAGTGGGTCACTGGTGGTAAGTTCCCACCGCCGCCTATAAACATCTGCGAATTCACAGGGGTCGCTGATGCGTTGCCGGCGTTTTGCACAACAAAGAGTCTTTGTCGATATTCATCTATCTCTGTGGTTTTTAGTTTAGGCACAGAATACTTAATAGTACAAGGTACAGAAGACCCACTTCTAAAAACCGTTTATGGAAATAAAGACTCAGACTACTATAATCTAACGTTGAAATTCCGACCGCCCAGCGTTCAATGCCTACCATTATTCATACCTAGAAGTGCGTTCTCTTTCTATCGCAAGCAACTGTCGCGAGTGCGTCGCCGCTCGTTCGTGATTTTCTACTAATTGGCCCCTCCGGAGGGGACGCCGCATGTACTTGCAAGTTCGATACTTACACGCGGAGTGGGACAGGCCTGGTTTAGGTTAGACTTGACTTGTAGTCTTAAAAAAGGCATTTTGATACATCTTCGGAATATAATTATAAAAAGGATCCTTCCTATTGTACGTTACCAAATTATATTTTAACCACGAAATTCACTTAATTCCGACTAAGCTTTTCTAATAGGTTACCGGCAAAATGTACCCTTTTATTTAGCTACTAAACGGATACCGATGATTGATTGATTCGATAAGGAAACGTCAACATCGATATTTTTTTCCTCGTTCCTCACCCCTTAGAGATTTATTTATTCTCAAAGTGATGGAATATGATTTTTGAACGAACGCGAACGTCGGCTTCCGCTGTTATTGCATTATGTTCGGGGATTGTAGAGGTTTTGTTGAAGAGCTGTGTTAATCTTAGCTTTGGGGGTGACGAAAGACCCCAAAAATACGACATAACTCTTGATATCTAATACAGCGTTTGGCTTGGTGGTAGCGGCCATCTTGGATTTAAAAATCATTTATTCTATGTATTTTGGTACTCAAAACCCCCGTTGGTCTAGTGGTTTAAGTACCGTGACATGATCTTGCGGTCCCGATTCGACGATTAGCTTAAGCAGTCCCTACTATTAAACCTTCAAAAAAGAATTCGGGATCTATGATGCCGTGGCACAGACAGACACACACATACAAAGGACAACACGTCAAACTAATAACACCCGTCGTTTTTACGTCGCATTAAGGAATACGCCAAAGATCGTGGGTTTGATTCCCAACGGACAAACTTTAATGTGATCAGCAAACACCTTTGATTTGTTTATGTATTTGGGATCCCTCTGTAGTCTGAAAATCTTGAAACACAATAAATAACAGTATTAATAAATTGGTACACTAAGGTTTTCCCTTGTGCTATGGAAACCAGAAAAAACGACACCCACCAACCACACCCACATATTTTATTATTTATTTATTATTATTACATATTTAAAGATTTTGTAAAATAAACCATCACTATACATGCATCCGATATTACATCTTGCTTATCTCACGTAATAAATGTGAGCCAGATTAAAATTTTCCACCAAAACATTTTCACTTTTGCAACCGAATTTTGCCGTCAATCCGCCATCAATAAAATTACGTTAATACCGATTAATCACAGTATGCGATTCCAGTCATCAGAATATTTAATAACATTCGCATTTTATCCTGAATTACGCGTTACACGAACATAAATAAGCTGGGAACGAGATAGTGATGCGACACGGAAAAAATGTACTGAGAGGAGAATTACAAACTTAAGTTCACTTGGATTCGAGTCATTTTAAGGGGCTACACGAATGAAACTAGCGCCGCCAACCTATTTACACTGATTGTGGCGAAAATACGATATTTTTAAGTAAGCAAAACATTACAGACTTAGATAAAAGTAAATAGATTTTTTCAAGATGTAATACAACATATAAAACACGCGACAAGTAACAATAATGTCAATTATTGCTAAAAGTGGCCGTTTTAGCAATAATTAACATTATTGTTACTTCTCGCGTGTTAAAAATATTGTTTTGCATCTTGGAAAATCCAATTTGCTTGGATCTAAGTCTGTAATGTTTTATTTTCTTCAAAAATATCATATTTTCGCCACGATCAGTGTAAATAGGTTTGCGGCGCTAGTTTCATTCGTATAGCTCCTTAATGCCTTACTTACTAGGATTACTTAACGACTCAAAATTACTCGTGGCCTCCAATCCGAGATGACGCTGAACTAAACAAGATCGAGACATAGTCTCGGTCTTGTTCAGTTTTGTTTAAAGTGATAGGTAGCAGAGGAGCAGACGGATCACCTGATGGTTAGCGATTGCCATCGCCCAGAGACACCTGCTACACCATAGACCTTTGATCCCCAAGCTGAATCTTAAAGCTTGTCGTCAATCTCCTGCTTCAAGTCAATGATACGTTTTTTTAAATAAAGTGTTTTTTTTTGTTATGAAAAAGGTTAAAATGTAATGTGTCTAGGCGCGAGTGAGACTGAGATATAGCTCTGTCTACTGTCATGGCGATTGTTCTGTGGTTATGTATGTGTTCCTTGAGATTAATAATAAGTTTGATTAAGTTAAGCCCTTTTTCACTTATATTTCATCTTTTTACCTGTAAAATGACTTAAATGGATAAAATAGGCTTAATACTATCGCAACACTAAAACAGGATCGATAACGTTATTTACTTCATATGAGGTTGGTTTTCGGCGAACAATGTTCTTGTATGAAATAGACGATCGTAAATGTAAGCCCAATCTGTAGTTTGTTGTAGAGATTTAAACGATATTGGCTAGTTAGAGGGAAGAATTGGATATCTTGTCAATAGATACTATATATCCAAACAATTGAGAAATCGAACTGAGTAAGAATAGTGGTACGTGAGTCTAATTGGAAATGTACAGTGATGATGATGATGACCTTTATGAAAATTGCGCTATGCCAACAATTATGCCTAAAAGTTTTATACAGTTTGATATAAAACAGTGTTTAATATCAAATTGAGGTTGCAAGTCAGTAGGTACAGTGGCCAGCACATCAAGTTACTACAATCTGTCAAATTTCCTCAGTTGATATTGAACCAAACACGTTTGACATAAAAGTGAGGTTCGATTGAAGAAATTTGACAGATTGTAGTAAACTTGATGTGCTGGCCACCGTACATACGGCGGCATTCATCGAGTTACCCTCTTGGGCTTTGGACCGTCCGTGTGTCTGAGACCAAACTGCTATTTTCGTATTGCGGAGGGTAATTCGTGATGACGCCGTTTGTACTTGTACATTTTAAAGGTAAATTATATTTTAAAGTTTTTTTTTAAAGTAATATCTTAAGTTGTGTGTTATATAAGAAAGTCTATCACTTAAGGCCCGATAAGCCGGGTCTGATTTTAGATGGCGATTAGGCAAGTATATTGTAAGACGCCTTGGCGTAGCGTAAGACGCTCTACCACTCATTATAAGATACTAGCGGCCACCCGCGACTTCGTAGTGTGGAATTAATTATTGACACTTACCGTCATATTTTGGACAATCCAAAATATATTTTATAAATTGTAGCCTATGTCTTATTCTGATGTAAGCTAATTTGGTAAAGTTTCATTCAAATCCATTCAGTAGTTTTTACGTGAAAGAGTAACAAACATCCATACATCCATACTTACAAACTTTCGCCTTTATATAGTAGTAGGATATAAGATCGTAGTATCGATACCTTAAATCTCAAGGGCGTAATCACCAAATCATCACTTTTCAGGAGAGCCGAAACAAAAAAAAAATCTAAGAATTAAATTCATAACTTTTAAACAATAATGCCATATAAATGAAATTTGGATTAATTATCGAGTGTTAAAAAATATTGTTTTGCATCTTGGAAAATCCAATTTGCTTGGATCTAAGTCTGTAATGTTTATTTTCTTCAAAAATATCATATTTTCGCCACGATCAGTGTAAATAGGTTTGCGGCGCTAGTTTCATTCGTATAGCTCCTTAATGCCTTACTTACTAGGATTACTTAACGACTCAAAATTACTCGTGGCCTCCAATCCGAGATGACGCTGAACTAAACAAGATCGAGACAATAGTCTCGGTCTTGTTCAGTTTTGTTTAAAGTGATAGGTAGCAGAGGAGCAGACGGATCACCTGATGGTTAGCGATTGCCATCGCCCAGAGACACCTGCTACACCAGTAGACCTTTGATCCCCAAGCTTAATCTTAAAGCTTGTCGTCAATCTCCTGCTTCAAGTCAATGATAACGTTTTTTTAAATAAAGTGTTTTTTTTGTTATGAAAAAGGTTACAATGTAATGTGGTCTAGGCGCGAGTGAGACTGAGATATAGCTCTGTCTACTGTCATGGCGATTGTTCTGTGGTTTATGTAACCAGTGTGTTCCTTGAGATTAATAAATAAGTTTGATTAAGTTAAGCCCTTTTTCACTTATATTTCATCTTTTTTACCTGTAAAATGACTTAAATGGATAAAATAGGCTTAATACGTATCGCAACACTAAAACAGGATCGATACGTTAATTTACTTCATGATGAGGTTGGTTTTCGGCGAACAATGGTTCTTGTATGAATAGACCGATCGTAAATGTAAGCCCAATCTGTAGTTTGTTGTAGAGATTTAAACGATATTGCTAGTTAGAGGGAAGAATGGATATCTTGTCAATAGATACTATATATCCAAACAATTGAGAAATCGAACTGAGTAAGAATAGTAGGTACGTGAGTCTAATTGGAAATGTACAGTGATGATGATGATGACCTTTATGAAAATTGCGCTATGCCCAACAATTATGCCTAAAAGTTTTATACAGTTTGATATAAAACCAGTGTTTTAATATCAAATTGAGGTTGCAAGTCAGTAGGTACAGTGGCCAGCACATCAAGTTACTACAATCTGTCAAATTTCCTCAGTTGATATTGAACCAAACACGTTTGACATAAAAGTGAGGTTCGATTGAAGAAATTTGACAGATTGTAGTAACTTGATGTGCTGGCCACCGTACATACGGCGGCATTCATCGAGTTACCCTCTTTGGGCTTTGGACCGTCCGTGTGTCTGAGACACAACTGCTATTTTCGTATTGCGGAGGGTAATTCGTGATGACGCCGTTTGTACTTGTACATTTTAAAGGTAAATTATATTTTAAAGTAATTTTTTTTAAAGTAATATCTTAAGTTGTGTGTTATATAAGAAAGTCTATCACTTAAGGCCCGATAAGCCGGGTCTTGATTTTAGATGGCGATTAGGCAAGTATATTGTAAGACGCCTTGGCGTAGCGTAAGACGCTCTACCACTCATTATAAGATACTAGCGGCCACCCGCGACTTCGTACGTGTGGAATTAATTATTGACACTTACCGTCATATTTTGGACAATCCACAAAATATATTTTTATAAATTGTAGCCTATGTCTTATTCTGATGTATAAGCTATATTGTGGTAAAGTTTCATTCAAATCCATTCAGTAGTTTTTACGTGAAAGAGTAACAAACATCCATACATCCATACTTACAAACTTTCGCCTTTATAATAGTAGTAGGATATAAGATCGTAGTATCGATACCTTAAATCTCAAAGGGCGTAATCACCAAATCATCACTTTTCAGGAGAGCCGAAACAAAAAAAAATCTAAGAATTAAATTCATAACTTTTAAACTAATAATGCCATATAAATGAAATTTGGATGTAATTATCGAGTATCGAGAGCTTTATAACACAGTTATATGGTATTCAAAATACAACCAATGTTTGCCAAACTGATTTGTGATTACGCCAAAAAAATATTGACAACTTGGCATTTACGACCTAAAAAAAGGCTGTTCTGCAATAAGTTATGGTATAATGGCGTTTACAACTTGAAAAAAAGGCTATTCTGCTCTATACTATGGTGTAACAGCCTAGTTAACTTATAGAAAATGCATTTTAAAAAGCTATTTTCAGTTTTTTATAAGTAAAAACACTTCGAGGAAGATACAAATTAAGAGACAAATACGGGTAGTTTCATTATTACAAAATGTATAGCAAGTACAGAAATGAAAACGATTTTATTATTTCAATTATACAAACGCAATCATTTTAGTTTGAAATTCAAACGAAAGTTATTGATTTCTATAATTTTGTTTTGTTTTTAAATTAGTATAAACAATATCTGCATCGACAGGACTTTTACTTAGAGCTTAAATTTTAATAAGTCTTCTACCAGTACTGTGCAAAGAAGTAAAAAAACGTTTATTTTTAAAAATGTTAAAACTAGGATTGATCTACATAAGATTTAAGCGCTAGCAAAACTCCCGCCACTTTGTTTATGTTTCAGGTTTTGCGTGCTATTAACAATCTTTAATAGGAGTACTGTTGGGCAAAAGAAATAAAAGACGTCAACTTTCACTATATTAACAAGAATTTAATCACAGACATCGATACAATTCGGTTCGACGAGGGGAAATGAGTGGTATATTCTGCTCATTTTCGTATTTCCTCATTTTCGTCTAGGATACTGACACTAGAGTAATTCTTCTTACGTATGGGTAGTAAAAGTACTTGCTAATTGCATGTCTGAGCGTTTTTATTTTAGAATTTATAGAAACCGGACTAAACGCGATATTCATTATGCAGTATTACTACCACTTACTTTATTTATTTCGTTTAAATTCTTAAAGTAACTCGAGTCGTAAACGCCACTGTTACACATATCTGTCCTATACGCCTCATTCGATAGTCAGTATTTTTCACATCATTATAATTTTAACTGGTGTATCGACCGAAACCTTAACACTGAATTTTTTAAAGGTATTTACGACTAAAATTCTTGCATTATCGACGGTAAACACGTGGGCTGTAATCACCACTTTTTGCGAATTTCAAAACTTTGATAATACAGATCGATAGAGAAAAAAAAATGGAGTAAGATAGCATTCAAAAGTCATTTTGGCCAAAATGGTGATTACGCCCTTTGAGATTTAAGGTATCGGTATAATAAATAAGATCATAGTATAAGATGTCTAAGCAGTATAAGACGCCCGAGTGTAATGTAAGACGTCCAAGCGTGGTGTAAGATATCCAAGCGTACACCCAAAACTGGAATTCAAGACCAAAAAAACTACTACAATGTTGCTACTGCAATAAAATTATCGTACCATAGTATACCCCTTTTTTCTAAAAACACTCGCTAATGTAATTTATTTATTGGTAATTGTGATTCTATAATTAAAAAAAAAAAATATTTACTTTTTTTCATATAAATACAAGACATTTTAATAAAAACTTAACCATCCGTAATTTTAGTTTTCAAAGATGGTATTGCGCTTGTAACACTTCAGGTGTTAATAACATTTGGTATCTACCCACAAAATTTTAACAATGTATGGAAACTTGACAGTTTAGTCTGCATAATAAGAAAACTAATGCCAAAAAGGTTGGCGAAACCTGAAAACGTCACTTGAAAATGACATAAGTGACAACAAAAGATTTGACAGTGACGTATCTGTCGTAGATTGTTTGGTCTTGAATTCCAGTTTGGAGTTATAGTGTAAAATGTTCAAGCGTAAGACGTTCTACCTCTCGTTAGTCGTCGCATTAGGAAGTAATTTGATGACTAGATATTAAAATACAAAGTCGCGTAGTAATACCTTCAGCCATGAACGAACATCTTTCATTAAAACATCCATCCAAATATTCACCAACACCAGCTATTCATACGTCATACTGGCTTGATTATGCTCCAGTACAGTTGAATGCATGTCAAGTTGACACCTGAACACGAGGCAAGTTAGCCGGCTGATTACGCCTTGATTAAGAGATATTTGCACAGAGCTGGAGCAACTCAAGTTGTGAGTTAAGTTTGCTGTGGCTTGTGTTAATGTAGTTATTCACTTGTAACTAGCAAACTTCTCTATCCCACTAATATTATAAACGCGAAAGTTCGTGATGTATGTACACATTTAAGTAAGTATGTAATGTGTATGTTTGTTGCTCTTTCACACAGAAAAGAATAAATAAATAATAAATAAAATATTTATTGCAAATAACTTAAATCTAGCACAAACTTATGATCAATAAATAGTCTTACAATTAGTGCTTATATTATTAACAATTTACCTGAACTAGGATGCCCTGTATTTCAGGCTAAGCAAAGGTCTTGGTGTAATTTACTACTATAAACAATAATATTACTATTATAACAATTACATAATTTATCTTAACATAATTACAATATTATTATTATTACTTTAAAGACATACATTACACTATTATATTATATATAGTTAATTATTTGAGGACAATGAGTAAGTTCTCTGTATCATCATAAGACAACTTCAGGAGCGCTTCCTGAAGTTGTTTCTTAGCGCAGGTATAGGTTAGTGGGTAAATAGTCACTATGGCGTTTAGTCGATTATATAGAAGAGGTCCTAAAAATACATAAAAACGGGAAGAAAACGCGTGCTTCATTAAACAGTTATGGGAGCAAATTCTATCTTTCCGCCTTTTGTTAGTAGGTTCAGTGCAATATGGAAGCGAGGAGTGTTGCTTAAGGACAGTGCTCATTATGAATAATTGTCGTACAGTTAAGACCTTACAATTTTTATACAAAAGTGCAGTAGGAAACAGAAAAGGGCGGTTGGTGGCGACTTTAAGCACCGCTCGTTGGGCTCTTTCAGTAGTAATTAAGGTTGATTTACCTATGCCTCCCCATGTTGTAATACAATACGTTATTATTGATTGACCTAGGCTAAAATATACCTGTTTAATAGTGTTAAAATCTGTAATAGTGCGTAATTTCTTAAAGACAAATATTAGCTTACGTAGTCTCCCGTTTAATGTTTCAATGTGATATCTAAACGACAGCGTTTGGTCTATTACAATACCTAAATATTTTATTTTGTTAGTGCATACAATTTTTGCGCATTGGCAAAGGTCAGACGTGGGGAATGTGCAAACGTGAGCATAAAGGTGCGAGTCAGGTGCTGATTTATGTTGACGCATTGAAAACTTTATGTACATTGTTTTTTCTGCATTTAGAGTTAGTAAATTTTGCTTAAGCCAGTTATTTACAACATTAAAACCCTGTTGTGCAAGCTGATAAACCTCCTGATCAGAGCTCGCAGAGAATAACAGTGCAGTGTCATCAGCATAGGATATGATTTTGCCACCATTTAATTTTAGATTACAAAGATCATTAATATAAACTAAAAATAAGGTAGGACCTAAAATACTTCCCTGGGGTATTCCGAAGGATGTATTTTTCATATCAGAACTGATAATGTTATCTATTTTCACACATTGGGAACGCTCGTCTAAATAATTTGCAAATAATTTAAGCTGGTTTCCTCTGATACCCAAGGATTCGAGCTTCTGTAATAGGAGAGGGACAGAAACAGTATCAAATGCTTTGGCGAGGTCGAGAAAGATTCCTATTGTCTGCTGACCCTTATCAAGTTCCTGGACAAGATAATCAGTGAGCTGGTGGACGGCATCGGCAGTCGATAGTTTGGGTCTAAAACCAAATTGCGTTGCGGAGAGCAAGGATTGCTTCTCCAGATATTTCATTAGTCTGGTATTTATGATCTTTTCTAATATTTTAGATATTGCTGGCAATATAGAAATGGGCCGGTAGTTAGTAATGTCCTTTTTGTTACCTGATTTATGTACAGGAACAACCACAGCTTTTTTCAGACATTTAGGAAAAGTTCCCTCAGCCAAGCATTTACGAAAAATGTAGGTGAGCGGAGTGATCAGTATGTGTTTGTATTTTTTTAGTATATTAGCGGATATGTTATCCCAACCAACCGCACAGTCATCCTTAAGGCCCATTATGATGCTCGCCACTTCCGTTTCGTCGGTATCTAACAAGACAAATGATTTTGGAGAACTGCTGCTGATTAATGCAGATTGTGTTAATAACTGATTCTGAATTTTAACAGCTAGTTTTTTTCCGATGTTGACAAAATAATCATTTGCGATGTTTGCCGAGGCCAACTGGGAGGAGTGTCCTTGTAATAGACTTGAACAGGATTCATTTGGTTTCGCTAAATGAATGGATTTTGATGAAACTTCAGAAAGCGCCTTATGGTCTAGTGGTTTCAGTAACGTGCCAAGAACTTGTAACAAAATACTAAGGTCTCCTTGCGCGTATCAGGATTAGGCACTTTAATCTCGAATTATTCGTTAACACGGAACTAAATGTTCAAATTGGCATACACTATTATCGGATTAGCGCTTTACGCCGGGGGTGATAAATTAGTTGCAATAGGAATAACTATCACGGCATTAATTAATGAGTTAATCTTCAACATCGCGCGCAAGCGCACAAGGGACTCAAAATTCAAAAATGTCTTTATTCAATTTATGTCCTTTAGTACTTGTATAGACAGCCTACGTAAAGTTTTCTCGAAAAAAGACGTCTAAAAAGAGCCTCAATTTCAGACAGCTAAACTAATTCCTCCGAAACTACGATAGTAAATTATGTAAAGAACTTTGCGTCTGCCAGCATGATAAAGAAGACGTAACAAATGAAATGAAACGCGAAAAAGGACCTTTTGAAAGATGAGCAGCGCTTTTGATATGTTAATCGTCGGGCCCAATTCTCTTGTTTGTTTATTCTCGGCCCACAGGGCATTCTGTCACATCTGCTGAGAAACGTTTTTCTATTAACCTTTGCGATACTTAGAATGTCTGAGCATGAACACTATAAAGCTTTTCGTATTCAATAAACAGAATATGAAACAGAATATAACTTAATTATGTACATAAAATTTCGAGTTAAAATTCACACAAAAAATATTTGAATTAATTGAATTTTGACGGCCCCGATGGCGCAGCGAACCCCTAATTAATTATAGTCATCTGGTACTCATAGTACAGAGGTTGACCAGTTTGATTCGTTTGATTGTCTGGTGCATTTATTTTATTTATTATGGAACACCTAAAGTCACATATACAATACAAACATAAATAAAGAAAAAAAAAGGTTTTTTTGGTAAAAGTATAAGCTTGACTTTCATCGCGCACTATCTATCTCATGAAGCGACTTCCGTTTGACCTTCAACCAGATCAACTGGAACTTATATATAAAGTTTGAAACACATAGTGTAGTGCTAGCATGGAGGTTTACTCACGTTGTTTATCTAGACCAGTGTGACAACCTGGTGTGGACACGAGTAATACCCCGTTCCCACCTTCACTTCACTGTAGGTACTGTGCATTTCTCATGGAACGTTCTGCCTCGTTCCTCAGTTTTGTGGAACAGTTTGACTGCATATTCCCAAAGGCTTCGACTTAGAAACCTTCAGGAGAAGAGCGTTCTCCTTTCGACAAGGCCGGCGCATCAGCAACCTCTCTTCTCTTCGTCATCAGCAACCCACACTCGTCCACCGCTGGACATAGGTTTCCCCTAATGCACGCCACTGCTCCCGATATTCGGCCACTCTCATCCATCCACACCAGCCAGCCTTCGAATGTCATCATCCCATCTTGTCGCAGGGCGTCCAACACTACGCTTACCGAGTCGCGGTCTCCACTCAATTAGTTCATTTGTGTTAGTGTTTTATTACCGCTAGCTTAAAAAATACTGCCGAGCTAATGATAGGAACATATACACCTGGCCAGACTGTTACTTTTATTTGAATATTTCAGACCGTTCCTAAAACCAGCGAAAATGCGCAGCTTCGAATAATAGGCCCCATTCCATGACTATGCATGAAAAATTCCTACTAGTAATTGCCAAACTCCCAGGGGTTGCTAAAATATGCATGAAGGGAGCGCTCCGAACCGAAGTCGAGCCCTGAACTACAAATACCTATGAGTTCCACCTATTTATCCCTCAGGTATGTATGTATGGGCATATCAATACTGTATTGCTTTCACTATTTCTGGGAATTGGAAGAGAGCGTGACTATTTTTGTTCGAATTGAAAAGGGAATCGACTAGCTTTTTATGTTTTGTCACAACGTCTTGCTTTAAGATTATTTTAAGAAATAAATAGCGTTGTGTGCCCCATTTTGAAGCATGATGCGAACTCGGTCATCGCATCAAATACTACATTGCGCTTTAGCGTCATCAAAAGAGCTGTACAATTAAAGTGGAACTGGGCTGGACACGTCTATCACATGTCGGACACTCTTTGGGCCAGAAGCTTCAGGCTACAGAGTGGGAGTCCAAAAATCGACGGCGGCCACAAGGTAGACCGTGGAGGCGACGTGGAGAAAAGGTTGGGAGGCCTTTGCCTAGCAGTAGGACATAATACCTACGAGTATATATTAGAGCTTAGAGGTCCGCTCGCTAGAGCCATCGTAGTGTAATTATCGATAATTCAGCAACACTGCGATAAGATTATGATGAGCAAGACCCTTTTTATGTACAGTCGAGTTCAAATATATGTATACACTTTAGGACCTTGTCACAATACATATTTATAAGAAAGTGGAAGTCGTTTTCTTAAACATATGTACTGTGACAAGGTCCTAAAGTGTATACATATTTTTGAACTCGACAGGATGTTACATTGTTAACTGTACCATGACATAACTCAGTGATAAGATTATGTCTACCACCAAATAGTATAACCATTTGAATTGCAGTTCAATCCGATGCCAAAGTTAGGAGCCCATTAATCAGCGCCAGGACTTGAACTTACCACTGTAAGTTGCAGTGATTCTGCACTTAGAATATAACGGAGATATGTAACTTTACTTAAATACCCTGTTCTTTATATGAAATGACATTTACAACAGCATCAACACATTTGTATCAAACATACTTTGTTACAACCCCATTTCTAATCCAACTAATCCAAGTTCGCCGGTTTCGCGAAGAAGATAATTAGAAAACTAACAACTGAAGTTAGGAACTTCTCGTATGACGGCCGCTTAATATGCCATCAATACTCTGAACTTGTTAACGGAGACAAAGTTTTTAACTGTTTGTAATACGAGTATAAAGGACTAGCTATTGCGCGCGGCTTTGCTCGCGTTAAATTTGTGGCACGGAGGGGCAAAAAGTAGCTTATGTTACTCTCCATCCCTTCAACTATCTCCACTTAAAAAATCACGTCAATTCGTCCCTCCGTTTTGCAGTGAAAAAAAGACAAACAGACACACTTTCCCGTTTATTATATTAGTATGGATTGGTTGGTAAGTTTGGCAAGATAACCTTACATAAGCTACGCTTCAGCAAGAATTGACCGATCTCACAGAAGATCGTTGTGTTTCGTCGAGTGATTGAAGGTTCCGGAGGCAAAATTGGGGGCAAAGGTGGTTAAAGGTTGATAGCGCACTTGTGACTCCTGGTGTTGCAGGTGTCTATGGGCGAATGCAGTCGCTTATCATCACTGTGATCCGACTGCTAAACCTATCACATAAAAATATCAAGCCCTTTGCCCATATGCCACTCGTATTTGTGATACTGACTGCGAAATGTATTCAACGCTTAAATCGAACAGATGAAAACCAAAATGAAACTAATTTAACAAATTCGTTTCCGCTAACTCACATCGAATTTTCCCCTCAAACTCTCTGAATTACCTGCGAAACCTAGAATATCTGGTTTAGTTGGATGTTGCGGTAAGATAAATCTCGTTTTCGGGCTGGATCCGCAGAATAGCTGGATAATCCCGCACAATATTGGCTTTAGACACTTTGTTGACAACAGCTGTTTCCAGTCAGGACTAGGGCGGCCAGACGATTAGTTTTTTATCCTGTCTCTCTCTCTTCAGTTGCTCCCTCATGACTGAGGATCGTGGTCATCATAAAATCACAAAAAACCGCCGTGAAGCAGCCCCTGTGCTGTGTTTCGCCGAGTGAGTGAGGGTACCGGAGGCCCACTCGAGGGGAGGAGGGGATAATAGGTTGGCAGCGTACTTGTAACTCCACTGGTGTTGCAAGTGTCCATGGGCGGTGGCAATTGCTTACTTACCATCAGGTGATCCGCCTGCTCGCCTGGATGGGTTGCACCTCGCTTGTGTTATCTGATTTCACCGGTGCCTACTCTTGGCGTCTCTGACGACCGAGCAAAACTTATTCAGAGATGCTCCTCTCACTTGATCAGTCCATCTGTTTGGGTATCGTCCTAGGTTTAACCCTGTATGTAGATCAAAAATCCTTGACACTTTTTGTTTTGACGTCCGGTTTGTAGTAAAAGTAAATTAAAATATGAGCCGCAGTGGAATTTAACACAGGGCAATAAAAACGTATTATCTTTCACAGGAACTTGGTTCTATCGTGCGAAGTAAGTCTGTCTACCCCACTCTCTACCCAATCCAATGGATTTAGATAACCAACCACCAGCCAGTATAAGTTTATTTCGATACCCATTATTTTTTTTAAATGTCAGGGCTCAAAATATAATTTAAGGTTTTCATTAAAAAGTTTAACAAAGGCAAAGACCCGAAAGTCTTCGCCTTTTATACCAAATTCCCGACAGAATGGTTGGATTCCCGATTGTCCGTTTTTTCAGTTTAAAGACATGGTAACCCTAGGCACGGTAAACGGTGATGTAGGGTTGTTTATTAAGAGTAATTTTATAAAATAAGTTGATTATATTTCTGAGTAGGCATACTTTAACTTGAGGCTCATCGAGACGAAAAGGTTAGGAAAGGAGACGTTTTATTAAACATTGAAATATTGGAGGATGGAGAGATGTTAGCTGAGTGGATAAGTAAGTACGGCTTTTGAATGGGAGATCGTAGCGCCAGTAGGTATAATGAGGGTATTTTGCAAATGCAAAATGCGATGGATGGCGTTTACGTTGCCGTCAGTAGCGCTACCATGAGTTGGCATCGAAAAGTAACGTAACGTTACTACAGTCGATAGCGAGCGAGTAAACGTGCGTCAAATAGATTTCGTTTGAACACGTACGTAGGGTTTAAAAACGTTAGCGTTAACTCGATAGCGACTGCGTTATTTACGCAGAAAGTGACGTGCTTGTCATCACGCCCTATGTAGCTGTTTCTTTCTAACTGCACTCAAAAGACAGAGTTCGATAGATATACCCAAAAAGCTTGATATCCACAGCCACGAAATTAAAAAATTAAGATAATCCGACTTATTTTAAATGTCTTATAGCAGTGGTTAAAGCTGATGTTTATGATGTTTTTTAAATTGTATTGGTATTATTTTTGTCAATGTGACAGACTTAGAATAAATTCCAAATAAATTCTAAGATGACAGCATGGGTGAAAGACTTTATTAGGTGAATTTTAGTGGCAAAATTGAAAGTTTAGTTGCTTGTTTTAATCTCTCTCACGTCTCTTTAAATATGAGAACCAGTGCGCCGCAGTGGCGTGGCGTCGGCTGCAAGGACCCCTCTACCATCCGACAGAGCAGGGCACCGAGCTCGTCAGAGTCCTCCCTTGCCTCTAACGCCTCGCCGGCAGCGTAGAGGCTGTTTCCAAGACCCGTCATCCCCCATCCCCAGAAGGACCCGTAAACGGATGCAGTCAGATCTAGCAAGGCAGGTTTTTGTCAGACCTGACTGAATAGCGGAATATCCAGCAAGAAACAGAGCGGGAGAGAAACAGGCGAAGAGAAGCCGAAATAAGGTGTCTAGAACGGTGGCAACAATTATTTGGGCAGTTTTTAGAATTAGGAATACATTATTATATTTTAGAAATAAAATAAAGAATAGTTAAATAATTTTGTAATTTGTTAATATATTCAAATATTATATCTTTTTATATCTTGTTTCTCTTGAGTTTTTAGTCTTCTTGCCAATTGGTCGCGTAATGCTCTTCTCAATAATAAGTCAGTGGCTGTACTGCCGATTTCATTATCTAATACCTCTTGAACAAAATGCCCACCTGAAAGTAAAAATATAATAATTAATATAATTATCCTAACTAATATTATAAATGCGAAAGTAACTCTGTCTGTCTGTCTATCTGTTACTCTTTCACGCCAAAACTACTGAACGGATTTAAATGAAATTTGGTATGCAAATGATCTAGACCCTGAGTAAGAACATAGGCTACTTTTTATTGCGACAAGGGGGTTGTAAGGGGTTAAAAGGGGGGTAAAAAGTTACTTTTCCACGCGGACGAAGTCGCGGGCGGCCGCTAGTATTTTATAAAGATCATCTCCAAAAAATCTTTAATCAACATTAGATTATACCTACCATGTATCATGTCCTACCTTGAGGTTATACAGGATATGTCTTACCTTAGACTCCTAGGAGATTCTTTGCGTGGATGTTAAATCTGTGTAATACGCCAGCAAATCACACAAATCCTCAAAAACCACCGTATCAAGCCTATATTTCTGTTCAAGAGGGTGTCCAGCCCACTTGTACATATCAATCTGAAATTTTGCTTGTGAGTGTCGTTCATCTTGAAATGCAGCCGCCGTCAATATTGTTCCACGCTAGATATCTTTTTTCCGACATTATACTCAATATATGTTAAATATTTTGTAAAATCAAAACACCTTTTCACACCATATTTGGCAAGTGAGTTACTTATAACTACAATCGTAAAGGTATTTTTCGATACCTAACGTCAAATTTGTAACTATCGCTTTGTCTCTTTCATTGTGATGCATTTGAAAGAGACAGAGCAATAGTTTACGTTATGTCAGTTTTCACTGTCAACTCGTAGCGCTACGTAAACGCTACTCGCTAGCGAGTACGTTTACGTAGCTAGCGCGTAACTCGATACTACAGATTTTAGTTTCTCAAGTGACCGCTAGAGGCGCTGTACACTTTTTCATACATTTTTTTTACGCAGACGCTAGCGAGTTCTGTCACTGTAAACTCATGGTAGCGCTAGTTCAACTTTGACGACATTGGTTGTTTCATAACATAACTTCATAATTTTGACATGATACGTTAAAATGTAACCAATCCACTCATTGTTGGACCTGACGTCAACGTAACACTATCTATCGGATTTTCCATTTGCAAAAACCCACATTAATAGGACAGACTCTCTTAATTTTTTTATTTTTTGGTATAGGTAGCAATTTTTTGTAATTCTTAGTCTGTGGAAGGATGTGGGTTCGAGTCCCACCTGAACCCTTAGATGATTTTTTTAAGTGCAATATTTACTTTTTCTTAAAATTGTTTCCTTTTATTTATCTATTTTTGACAGCTATTGTCATGTTATTCTCTTGTCTTATTTTTCTCTTCAATTGAATCATTACGCAGTTCTCCAATCAGCTCAAGGGCATAAAACAATTCTCCTTTAGGAATTTGTTTATTTCCCTAGCCGTCTTTTTATCTTGATATCTAAATACTTACTGATCTAAAATAAAACGATTCAAATCTAAAATAAAACGATTCAAATAAAAATAAGCAAAAGCACTACATAAACGTATCTCAGTTTATACTGAACAAAACCTTTGTTCACTATGAAACCGTCCCGAAACATTTCAAGATTGTGGGCGTGAGTTGGAATAAAATAGAATGGGAGAGGAATCAGAGGTATCCCTTTGAAAGTTTGCGTTGAAATTGAAAGTAATACCGGGCTGCGGCTTTTCCTGTTAAGCGGGAATTGGAAAAGGCAGTTTGGATGTATGCACGTCACTGTATATATTTATATATACCTATCTACAGGGTGTAACTGTGAACATTTACATCCCTTTAACCGCGTGTTCTACCAACTATTCTGAACAACATTAATTTGTTCTATGACTGTTGAAAATTCGCATAAAAAAAATATCTTTCCATACAAATTCGGTCACGTGACTTAGTCATTTTGTATGGGGAGTCGTAATTTTTTTTGAAGAATTTAGAAAAGTTGTTGAACAAATGTTGATCAGAATGGTTGATAGAACACGTGGTTAAATGGATGTAAATGTTCACAGATACACCCTGTATATACAGGGTGTAACAAAAAGGGGGTATCATCCCAAAGTGAACCGATTGTGACACAGTTTACAAATCTCATTTTAGAGTATTTAACCTGCCAAGTTAATATTACGGTTAGTAATATTTAATTGAAATCCGATTCTTCGTGAAATCCATTTCAATTCGCACATCACTAATGAGCAATCAGCTGATAGGGATACTAACCTTTGACCGCTCCTTTTTGAATAGTTACAGCCCCTTGCATTCCTGACAATTATTTGCATACAAAATTTTATAAATGAATTACGGGAAGATTGTTTATCTTTTTTTTTTTTTAGTTATTTTATTAATTTGAAACTTTGCATATAGAACCTACACAAGGTACACATTATTTCCCTATAAGGTTGATATCCTCTTTTTGTTATACCCTGTAAATTTTATAAAGCTTTTATTGTATAGGAAACGAGCAAGCGGGTCACCTGATGGTAAGTGAACACCGCCGCCCATGAACATCAGCTACACCAGAAGTACTGCTGATACGTTGTCGGCCTTTTAGAAAGGTATAGGCTCCTAGATACCTAATTGATGATGTAAATAAATCAATTGTGTAATCGTCGTTAGTAGTTAAGTTTGATTGTTAACGCCTCAGTAACCTGTAGCATTACCATAAGTTGGAAATACTATCCTCGCTATCGAAAACTATCGCTTTGTCTCTTTCATTGTGATGCAATAGTTTACGTTACGTCAGTTTTAGATGTCAACTCATGATAGCGCTACTGAGGAGATATTGATACGTTATCTTGCCACACTTTAATAGGATACATGTTCCTACTTATATTTGCATCATAATTTGTCTGTCGTCTGTCTTTCTTTATAAAAGAAAAGTCTGCGGCTTATTGAATTCCAAATACTACTAGTTGTTTGTGCTGAATTCCTACAATGTCCTATGCATTTTAATTCGAAATTCTGTTTGATAAAATGTTCCCAGGATATAAAGCGATCAAAACATGTATAAAGTTTCATAAAAATAATAGACCATATTTTAATTCTGCATTCTTGTATCTACCTCTATGTTGGTTTTCAAGTACCTAAAACGCTAAAATTGTTCACGAAGCGCTCTAGCCACATAATAATAT
>JABMDO010001209.1:0-15152 GCA_014851415.1 Cnaphalocrocis medinalis
AGCCGCCACAGGAAAACTGAATTAAACAAATATTTATTGTTCTTGAATTTTTCAATTGCTTTAAATGTCCACGGGTCCGATCCTAGTCTCTCTTATGTTTTTAATGTTTAAAACCCGTGTCCCGTCATCACTTTGTTACTTAGTATAGTTGTTTTATAGTAAGTAGTTCGAATGTTTGCCGATAGATGCCGCTGGGTGTCAATTGCATCACGTCAGTGTTTCGTTATTTTGGTTTACATTATTAGAATTTATCTTCTTATAAATAGTATAGAAAAGACCCCATGAATCATGATGTAGAGGTGCTATATGGTCAAACGGCCATATTATAGAAAGAAGAAAGAAAGAAAGAAAATACATTTATTGACCATCACAACATTCACAGTACAGAAAACGACATGAAAAAACAGAACGGAAAGCAACTTTACAGTAGGTATTACAACACGAGAATATAATAATAATACGTACAGATAACAATAGAATACAAGAAAGAAAGTGTGAGTATGTGTGGTCAATCAGGTCCCGACCTCAGCATTTGCTGCTACGGCGCTATCTGCGGCGCCGCAGCAGCGCTGGTATTCTGGTGGGACTTGGTTGCGAGTGAGTATAGGTAGGTGCGATATATAAGTAAGTATACACATGTCCATCAGGATGGCTGGCCAAAATTGTGGATCAGCGTTAAAATATTATTAGTATTTAGTACTGAATTGGTACTATTTGATACCTATGTTTAATTATTTGGTACCTAATCAATGACAAAATAGGACAAGTTTTAAAGTGGCCAGCCATTCTGACGTCAGGTTGGCTGGCCACTTTGTGATTTCAACCTGGGAAGTTCCAATTGCTTTTTTTCAGTATACATTATTTAGTACCTATTTGGTACCTAAACATATATTTTTTTTACATTTTTAACACAAGTATTATAGACTATATAGGCAAAAGAAAATTTCATGATTGCAATGGATGATATTATGCACCATATCTCCAGTAAGGTTCCGTCGGCAACTAGGAACCTGTATAGTTTCGGCATGTTTTTCTGTCTGTCTGTCCGTCTTCTTAAATCTTGGTGACCTGTAGCACTAGAATGCTGCAATTTATATAATAAAATATTAAAATATAAAATATTATATTTAATTTTTATATTTGAGTTGATTGAATGAAAGGTCTATAGAAGTTTACGATTTATGACGCGTCAAAACAATTTTCGTAGGTAGTTTTTATGGTATGTAAATCATATGATTTTTTAAGATTTTCCATTTTATTATTTTAGAAATGAGAGGGGGGGGGGGGGGGGAGACCAACTTTTTTCCACTTTGCAAGCGTCTGTCACGCAAACTATTCAGTTTAGAAAAAAAAACTTATAGATTCAGTCAACTTTTGAGTTTCAGTTCTAAGTATGGGAAGCCCCAATATTTATTATTATTTTTTATTTTTGCATCAAAGGAGATTGACCAAATTGGACCAAATGCTGCCCAGGCATGAATATACTTCTATTTCTTTCTTCGTATGACTACTTTTATTTGATAGGCAGCAGACGAACATGCGTTTCACCTGATGGTAAGCAATTGTCGCCGCCTATGGACGCATCACCAGTGGAGTCACAAGTGCGCTGCCAACCTTTTATTCCCTTTCCCCCATGTATGTATGGACGGTGGACCAAGTGCTGCCCAGGATTGAGACACAGTGCACAGTATTCATTAGACTAATAATAGTCCGTTACCCAAAGCGCTTCAGAATCGCTCCGAGGAATATTGAGAATTCTCATTTTTTTTGTATATTTTTTTAATAGTTAAAAATCATCGCCCGCTGGTGAGAGTTGGTGATCTTCCCTAATGAAGAACAACAATTCCTATCAGTGCAATCAGTCTCCGCAGGGCAGCTCGTGGCGAGCTGTTGGTGTGTGGCGACACCACGGACCCCGATACTCCGGAGGGTCCGTATTACTGCTTTGACCCTTTCCTCCTGGCTCGCCTTAACCAGCCGACTGGAGGGGAGATGCAGGAACAGAACCTATGCTCCATGTTGGAAGTGTAAAATGTCTAACGCCGGGGGCCTGCTGACCGGTGTTTAACACAGAGGGATCTGGCGCCCCGCAATCTCACCTCTCGATAACCTAAACCGCTCACGCCAATGTTGCCCGCCTTGCTGCCAACTGGCATGTTTGTATGTATTAGTCATTTGTTTATAAAGGCTTCTTTTATTTTGAAAATAAGCTATTAATTATGATTTTTCAACAATTTAAAAATACACAAAAAGTGAGAATACTCAATATTCCTCGGGGCGATTTTGAAGCGCTTTGGTTAACAGACTGTTATTAGTCTATGGAACACTGTGTACTATGTCTCAATTCTGGGCAGCACTTGGTCCAACGTCCATACAAAAATGGTCAATCTCCTTTCCGAAAATATTATTTTAAAAAACCTACCCAACAAGATATTTTACATTTGGTTGAAGTGGAAAAAAGCACTCCCTACTTTAAGGGTAAGGGGGAGGGGGGGCGGGTTACCCTAATAAAATATCTTTTATTTTACCACTTTGTCGGCGTGATGTACATGTCGTTACCAAATTTCATCATTTTAGTGCTACCGTCTTCTTAAATCTTAGTGACCGATTTAAGAAGACGGACAGACAGACAGAAAAACATGCCGAAACTATACAGGTTCCTAGTTGCCGACGGAACCTTACTGGAGATATGGTGCATAATATCATCCATTGCAATCATGAAATTTTCTTTTGCCTATATAGTCTATAATACTTGTGTTAAAAATGTAAAAAAAATATATGTTTAGGTACCAAATAGGTACTAAATAATGTATACTGAAAAAAAGCAATTGGAACTTCCCAGGTTGAAATCACAAAGTGGCCAGCCAACCTGACGTCAGAATGGCTGGCCACTTTAAAACTTGTCCTATTTTGTCATTGATTAGGTACCAAATAATTAAACATAGGTATCAAATAGTACCAATTCAGTACTAAATACTAATAATATTTTAACGCTGATCTACAACTTTGGTCAGCCGTCCTGATGGACATAGTATACACGTATACATAAAGAAGTGTGCGATGTGGCAGTTATAGTAATACGTAATAGAAAAAATAATAGATAGCATTTCGTCAGCAATATTTGTGTACCTATATAATAACCTACCTACCTATAGAACTGCGAAAGATTCAGGATCTCAATGATTTTAAACGACATCTATTTAAATTTTTGGTGGAAAAGACATACTACTCAATAAATGAATTCTTGGAACAAAAAAACTGACATAACAATCTTATAATTTCCGACATATTTACTATACCTTATTGAACTTAAATGTAATAAAATATCCTTGACATTTTTAATTAAATAAAGTTTCTATTTAGATTTTATTATTTTGCTTGTTTTGTTTGTATGCTGATAAGTAGAGCATAGCGGCGGACTTATCTATAGAATTAAATTAACACCTATGTATATAACCTATGTTTCACAAATAAAGATTTTTGTATTTGTATTTGTCGGTTCGCTAAGGGGACTACGTAAGCGTAGTTACGATAGGGATTTATCTTATGTAGTTGGCTCACCTGGAAGATAGTCATGGACGATTTTACTTATGAGTATGGCTCACCTGGAAGATGACCCCGAGCCAGGTGAGCACGAGGCGGTGCACGTTCTGCAGGCGCACGTTCTTGCTGAAGGAGGCCAGCGCCCAGCACACCGAGAACAGCGACAGCGACGCCGAGATCACGTTCAGCTCCGCGAACGCCTTGTTCGCTGTGAATCAACACGATGCCGTTAAAATTATATTCAATAGACTTTTATTTTTTTATTTATTATTTATTATTGTTCACACAAAACAAATTACAACCGTTACAGAGATATGGTCGTTACAAAATAAACAGTTTTGATCTGGATTGTAATTCAAAAACATGTGTACACAGAAAAATCAAACGTATTAAACTAAGTAAAGGTTAATCAAGTTAAAAAAAAATAAAAACAGAACAAACAAAGACACTAAGGGCTGATTTTTCAATCTTCAGATAGCCACTATCAGTCAGTTAAATTAATAACCAACCAAAGTAAATGTCAATGTAAAAGCAAGAGAGATACGAATGACAACTATTTTTCAATTGCGGAGTATAAAACCATATCTGACGAATAACCTGTTATCCATGCATTGAAAAATCAGTCCTAAACAAACAAGATTACTATCCGCGTCCTTCATATTATTATAGTCAGACGTTTAAATGACATGTGCAGGTGAAATTAGTTATCCATATCATGAGTTAATAATAATGGATAGGGCAGTCAGATTCAGCACGGATGCTTGACTGCCACAGTACCTCGGCCAGGTTCGGCCGGTGTGGGTTCAGTGGCGTAGAGGATGTCTTTAAGTATTTTTATATAATACGATAGTTTGTTACATAGATAGACTACACTCGGCCCGCCATTTGATGACCCCTGCTCACCAAATGGCGGACTGCGGGCCGAATGCGGACCGCCGAACCACACTGTGCGGACCACGAGCTCCCCATCGTAACCGCTGGGCCCCCCCATCATAGTTCATATTACGAGCCGCTGGAATCCCCCGTCGTAGGCGTCGTTCTTTGTGCGGACCGCGATGATCATTTTACTCTTGAAAACGGACCCCGAACGAAACTAATTGGTGACCCTTGGACTACAGCAATACAGTACTAACTGTAACTAGCTTCGTATTTTTGTGAACAACGTATAGATTCTATTGGCAATTTCAACAAATTCTAATTGATATCTTGCCTCGCGCGCGGTCTGACAGTCAGACACTCTTGAGATGTTACCTGAAGGTTCATCGATGCTCGGGTCGGGCTCCGCGGCGGGCTCGGCGGGCGGCGCGGCCTCCTCCCGGAACAGGATGTGCAGCTGCAGCAGCAGCATCGGCGCCGCCTCGCAGAACGCGTGCACCAGGCGCAGCATACCTGGTCATGGAAACAGACTTTGAGTCCCAAGGAAATAATGCACTTAGAATAGAATATCATCTTCATTATCATCATTTCAGCCAATAGACGTCCACTGCTGGACATAGGCCTCCCCCAAAATTCTCCACACAGATCAGTCCTTGCCACACGCATCCAAGGGACTCGACCTTCACTACACAACACTCAGCATGAGTCGCATTGGGCTTCCGGTACACCCACTGACTCGACGTAACACAGCGCAGGCGCTGATTTACGTTTTCTGTGAGGCCATGGTATCACTCCGGTCGATCCGGCACTTTCATGGCGAAGCGTGGCTCCCCCACAACTCCATACTCTATGCTCCTTGTATAATGAAGGATAAACGTTGCTACAGTAAGTTTGTTGGAGTCATGGTAGCTCAGTGCACAGAGAACATTGAATACTTGGTAAAGTCTGCGGCATGAAACTACAGTGATGACCTTGAGTGCGCAGAAACCAATTTTAGTAGAAAGTCTTCTTTTTACAAGTGCGCAAACTAACGGTCATCGCTATTCTTTCATGCCGCCAGCTATAAGCCCAATCATAGAGCACAATTTACTCACAAAGATCGCGCACTTGGTGCTTCACCCGGCGCAACTCGACTGGCACCAGGAGCCGCGCGTACCGCCACACCACGCCCAGCTGGAGGCAGTGCAGCGCCAGCGGCAGCCACGGCGGCCGGCCCTTGCGGCCCTCGCCCGCCCACCACACGTGGAGGTACCAGCGCAGGGACAGTACCTGAGAGATAACAAGAACAGTAGTCACCCACCAGAGTCACCGACATAGCCCACCGAATTAGCAAACTGAAGTAGCAGTGGGCTGCTCACACTAGCCGCAGAACTAGTTGGAGCCGTAAAGTCCTTGAGTGGAGACCGCGACTCGGTAAGCGTAGTGTTGGACGCCCTGCGATAAGATAAGATGACATTCGAAGGCTGGCTGGTGTGAGCTGGATGAGAGTGGCCGAAAATCGGGAGCGGTGGTGTGCATTAGGGGAGACCTATGTCCAGCAGTGGACGAGTGTGGGTTGCTGATGACCCGCCCTCACTTTGTTTCGGGACAGTAGTTCCACTGTCTACCAATAGATGGCTCTGGTCGTCGATTTTATCGCGCTAATGTTTCGGCTTTTCGGTTTGTATGACTTTTTTATATTTACATTTTTATAAATAGTAGGTATGGATGTAGGTATGAGAGCGCCACGCCTGATTACTTCAGAGAAATAAATCGGCCCTTAATTTTAAAATAACTTCGACAGATGTCGCTAACTGTGTAAGTATACAGCATGGTTTAATAATAAATAACACACCTGTTCAATAAGCAGCGAAGTGATGACTATCGATATAGCGGCCGCGAAGGTCCCCTTGTAGCCCCGCTCCAGCAGCGCGTAGCCCATCACCACGTCGAAGACGACGTCGCAGAAGTACCCGGCCAGGGAGATCACGTTGAACAGAACGTCGCAGAGGGGCAGGAACTCCGCCATTTCGGAACATTGCAGGTACTAGCTTAGGTGGAAACTTGCGGGTATTCTCATTTTATGAAAAACCTGAAAATATTGGTTAATTTTACATACGTATACATACTTAATTTGGCCTTATAAAATACGACTAGCTTTATTTTTATATGCGTAGCACGGAACGCAAACGTTTCGTTCTACGCTTTAACAAATAGTTCGTTGCTTAAAAAAATTCAATGAAACTAATATTTATTTAAAAATGTAACATGATTGACGAAATATCAATATAAATCGAACAAAATGTTAATACTTTCTTATAAATCCGTAGAACAAATAAATCTGTGCCGTAGAATCACAAAGTACACTTCGTAGAACGGAACGTTATTGTTGACACGTTTGACATTTAAGCATTTGTTGTTTGAGCAAGGTTCGGTGCTATTTTTCCGTACTTTTCTAGTAAATTCCTTAATAACACGATATTTATTTTAAAATGTCGAATTACACTGATTTAGCGAGCAAGTTTGGAAAGGAAACATCGAGGGCCGCTTGCAAAAAGTGTGGTTATGCAGGACATCTTACTTTTCAATGTAGAAACTTTATCAAAGTAAGTTTGCTTTAATAATATGAATTAAACATCACATATAAGGTTAAACAGCATGTTATTAAAAAACTTTTATTTCAAAGTTGCACACGACAATCCGTATCAAAAGGGAATTACTGATTTATTTCAAACAACTGTGGAGTATTCAGTACTAACAGAAAAAATAACCTTTCTCTACTACTATTGTTATAGAAAACCAATTATTTATAATATACTAATAATAATAATAATATACTAAATAATTCTGCTTTTTAATATCCAGGTGGATCCAGACAAAGAGATAGTGTTAGATGTAAGCAGCACAAGCAGTGACAGTGAAACCGAGTATGCAACACCTCTACAGAGCCTGCGAGAGGCAGAGCTGCGACAGAAGCTTGAAGAAAAACTCAAGAAAGCCAAAGAAAAGAAGAAAAACAAGAAGAGAAAGAGGTACATATTTGTCAATGATAATAATATTTTGATACTATAGTCGGGTAATTTATATAGGAATTAATTTGTTCAATTGATGTTGAATGTTTGAAATTCTTTACAAAATAATCTGATTGCAAAACCTAAAGTATGGTTGTCTGCTCTAACTGTAGAGAATATTGGGTTGTTCAGTGAACAATTATTTTATTAAAACTACTTTATAATGGTTAAATTCTTGTAATCAGGTAAGGATAAAGTAGAGTGAAAACTGTATTAACACCTTGTGTTTATTATTTCTATTGTTAATGGAATACTTTTGTATCCATTCATTTATAAGAGTACATCGTGAAAATGTCTATTTTGGTCTTCTGAATTATGACAATCTTTTATGTTAATTTTATTATCACAGATCATCAAGTACTTCTAGCACCAGTTCCTCTTCATCATCATCAACATCATCTTCATCAGATAGCAGTGAATCAGAAAGGGAGAAGAGAAGAAAGCGCAAGAAAAAAGATTCCAAAAAGGCTAAGAAATCTAAGAAATCTCATAAAGAGCATAAGAAGAGTAGGAAATAACAGAGACAAAAAATGCATACTGCATATAAAAGATAAATAAAAGATACAACTGGGACAAAACTCTGTATGGAACTTACATTGCAGGCTTCAAACCATAGGGGGGAATAAACCTTAGTGTTGCTAATGTTTATAATTATGCTCTTATGGTTTGAAGTGCACTACATGTATGTTTGCAAGTGACCGCAAGTGTTGCAATGTAGTTGAGTTGTCTAAAACTTCATGACGTTAGATTCCAGTTATATATTTTATTTATTTATTACATTGTGTAAGTGTCCATTAAGGCTGATCATTTAGCTAATAATTTACTTTTGTTTTTAAAATAATAAGAATTGTTTTTGATCATATTATTTTCTTATGTGAATGCCATAGATTGTACCTACTATCAAATTATGCAATTAATACATTACTTTTATATCACAAGTTAAAAAAATATATAAAGTATTATTCATTCCCTACAATAGTGTTGTATGTTCATCTGTCATGTTGTATTTAAACATATTATTATGTTTTTTGTAATTAAATTGTATGTATAAAATTTCTTAGATAATATTTTATTTTAAATGTAATTGTGTGGGTTGTGACCATAAGTAATTTAATAAATCTATGAATCTCTTTTGGATGAACTATTCGCTTTTTAAAAATAAAGATACTTCATAGCAATAAAAGATAATAAAGGGTAGGTAACCATTCTCTTCCTCTTTCTTAAAAAATAGAATTAATGCCATGAATTGTTTGTTATACCTAATCTAATTTAATCTAGAAGCGCCTTTAACTACAAGAACATTACTATCTTTTGACAATATAACAATAATGGAAATGTTACTACACAAATGAATTTATTACATTAATAAGTATATATAAGCATAAATCTTAAAAACAATAAAGTAATTAGTAAACCTGTTAATTTGTGGTTTCATTGATACTTTTTGCAACTGGACTGTGTAATTTTAGATAAGATATGATCTACATTTGACCCAATCAAGGTTTGTAGTCCACTATTGCTATATTACTGTGGGAATTAGTTAAATTTAGTGCTAAATTAGGTGTTCTTTAAACTAAGAATAGTGAAGTTCATGTATAAAATCATTTACATAGTAGGCTACATGATATTAAAATTTACAGTTATAAATAAATAAAGCATTTAATCTGTTTACCACATAGCATTGTATGTAGCATTTAATCTGTTTACCACATAGCATTGTAGGTATACCATAATGCATATTTGTTGCATTTTAAATATCTGGTCTTTATTAGATCTGTACTTTCTCTTTGATAGTAGTTATCAAATACTTTCAAGTAATTAGGAAGAAAATAAACATTCTACAAATGTTCTATGAGATTTGATTGTTTATTTTAAATAACAGACTTTATATTTGTGGACTGAAGAAAGCAGTTTCTAACTCACTTCGGTCATATTCTTTAAAAATCTTAATTTAAACATCATTAATGAAACAATAAATTTAGTCTTAATTTAAATTTGACTGATAAAACAACATTAAATTGTAGCAACAAATCTGCAGTTGAAATGGGTAGATACTTACCTACTTTGTTTACCACCTAATACCAAACACTTTTTTTATGAGAACTGCTTAAACATCGTGTTATCTCTTTCTAAGTCATATTGATAACAAAGATAACAATATATTTAAGCAGCTCTCAGGTTAAACAGCATTTGAGAACTGGGGCATAGGTTGATAAAGCCCATTTCTTCAAGTAGAAAGTGGGGTGCTACACTTTCCCTATTATTGAATGATGTTTATTTTCCCAGCAGTCATTAATTCCGTATTTTATTAGAAATACATATAATTTATTATTTCTTCTCGAGATTAGCGTATTTAGACGGAAAATGTAACATTACTCACCTTAGACCCAAAGGAATTTCAGTGTATTTCCACGGGTAGGGACCAGGATATGGTGTTACGGGGCGTTAGAACAAACTATAACATTTCTCACGTATTGTATTATAATCACATTACAGTTTAATATCAGTTCCCACGGCTATCACTATTCACAGCACACAAAAAGCTTAGATATTTTGGTTAAGTTATTCAAGTTACAATCAAGTTCACGTCAAAAGTTCATTGATAGTTACGCCATCTAGTGGACGCAATGCGCAACGCGTGAAAGCTCGATCGATCTATGGACGCGTTCACCACATTCCGTGCAAGCCTTTTCGTCACATTGTCATAGGTTGCGTTCACTAAGTATAAATTATTTCGAACAAGTTTCAAAAGTTATTTCAAACTTATTGATTCTTCATAAGTTGAAAATAATTTTTTCGCGTCAAAAAATGTTTGATGACGAGATCTTGGTCTGTCATATGGCGCTTGGGTTTGTTTCGATAAATTGTTGTTTGATCCCTGGAACAAGAAAAAAGTTCATATTAATTTAGCCCATCCATGGTCAGCCAAACTTTTATGCAATGGATTGTCCAAATAATTCCATTTTATTATTTAGCGTAAAGTGGGTTGAACTTTGAATAGAATACCTAAGTATGTAAGTACATACAGACAATTCTCGTGATTTCTGCTAAGACTACCACATGAAAACTATGTTTTTTCGGTATATGTCCACTAACGTGTGACATTCATTATTTACTAGCTTTTAATCGCGGCTTCGCTCGCCTTAAAAGCAAAAAGTATAGTTTACTCTCCATCCCTTTAACTACTTATCTACACTTAAAAAATCACGTCAATTCGTAGCTCCGTTTTGTCGTGAAAGAAAGACAAACAGAGATAGACAGACACACTTTCCCATTTATAATATTAGTATAGATACTTACTTATGACAGTAATGTTCGCAGGCGCTCAATAGCCTGAGGAAGCCTGGGAGAGCGAATTCAAGGGAAGCCTCCTCCATGGCCACTATCTTGATGAGCTGGACTGGGTCTGCCTTCACCGCTGTGAGGCTGCAAACAGCCTGAAAAAAAAAGCACTTAATATTAATCAGTTCTATTACGTACCTATCGATCTTAGGATCAGGCAGGCAACTGTGGGAGAGCCACGCTTCGGCATGAATAGGCCGGCTCGACCGGAGTGATACCACTGCCTCACAGAAAACAGGCGTGAAGCAGCCCCTGTGCTGTATTTTGCCGAGTGAGTGAGGGTACCGGAGGCCCACTCGGGGGGAAGGGGATAAAAGGTTGGCAGCGCACTTGTAACTCCACTGGTGTTGCAAGTGTCCATGGGCGGCGGTAATTGCTTACCATCGGGTGATCTGCCTGCTCGCCTGCTACCTATCACATAAAAAAAAAGCCTGTGGGCCAGAGGTAGGTACCTACTGTCCCACCCCTTTTGGTTCGTTGGTGACAGGACCTGGTTTTTTTTTGTATTAGTTTCTAATAATATTTTTTTATCATTAGATGACAATGTGTGACGATTAGATCGCGCAAGTGTTTCGCGTTTTCGGTTGTCCATAAGGGTAGTTTGGAAAAGGGGGGAGGTCATGTGCGCGGCTGGGAATGGAGGGATACACGGGCACGGCCCAACAGAAAACGGGCATAAAGTGACCTCGATTCGTTTCGCAAAATGACGACGTTCAACAATTTGGCTATGTTGATTTGGGCTCCGGGGGCAGGGGAGTTTACCTCAGTGAAAGTCGCCACGTCGTGTCTCTGCAGCTCCAGGGAGGTGACGAGGCTCTTGGTGATGACCTGGCACTGGTTGTTGACGTGCTTCACGCATTGCTTGTATTTGTACTTGCGGCTGCTCGGGCACTTCACCTCGATGTCCAGAGTTGCCTTCGTGGCCTGAGATAAGTTAAAATAGGCTTTTTATTTAAAATCTGGGCTTCCGCCCCGGGTTCCACTGCCTACGCACTCATTTAGGCTACCTGTCCACCGAAGCGGAGCGGGGCTGTGCGGAGTGAAATCAGCCAATAGAATGACATAAAAACTCCGTTGCTTGACAAACAAAATCCTTCTATTGGTGGATTTTACTCCGCTCCGCCCCCCTCGGTTTCGATGGCCCACATTCTATTCAGTTAACTGCTGGATGACTGGATGTTCGTTTTATGTGATAGGTGGCAGACGAGCAGACGGATTACCTGATGGAAGCCGCCCATAGACACATGCTACAGCAGTAGAGTCACAGCGCACGTGCGCTGCACTTTTAACTCCCTTTGTCCGACGACTGGGCCTCCGGGACCCTCACTCTTTTGATGAATTATACCGCAGGCGTAGCTTCACACCGTTCTTCTGTGAGGTATCACTCTGGTCGAGCCGGCCCATGCCGATGCGTTGCTCTCCCACGGTTTAAATACGGATGTAATTGTTTAGGTAAGTACCTACCTCTTTAATATCGTTCAATAAGTACAACGCTTTCTGATGGTAGCTGCTGAACCGGTCTTTCAACGTCTTCTTCATGAGGATGACCAGGTCCTTCTGCGTGGGCACCTCGTAAGGACCTATGTTCAAGGGCGTCTCCTCCTCAGAGCAGACGTAGGGCATGTACTTTACTGTGCTGCTGGTTGGGGTAGGCCTTGTTGTAGCATTGGCCTGTAGAGACAGATGTAATAATAATTATAATATAATCTTTATTGCCTAAATATTCAAATACAAATCGCTTCTTCCGAGAACAAAGTCCGATAAATCTGCTATATTAAACATATTGCAAATCGGACTTTATTCTTTGGAGCCGTCGAAATGGTGACACAAATTTAGGTGCCGTATACTTCATCAATTTGCATGTAGCAACTATTGCTGAACTGGGTCTTTATGAACCTGTATTTCAGCAAACAGTGCTTCACATCTTCAGACTAAATTTAAGAGATATAGAGTCAATATTTTTGTTTTATCGCTCATCGTAGTCTCTGCACAAAAAGCGCTACAAAATGTGGACATGCCGGACACCGTGCAACCGGGAGACTAAGTATGTCCGGCTTTGTCCGGACGCCTGGAAACCCTACATTAATATATGTTAGAAAAATAAAGCAGTATGCTTACGGCTTAGGCTACGGCTATGACTTAAAATAGGGAAGAGAAAAGTGTAGGTACCTTTTTATGTGATAGGTGGCAGACGAGATCGATCACCTAATGGTAAGCGATGGCCGCCGCCCATAACACGTAGAGTCGCCAGTGCGCTGCTAACTTTTTACCCCCTTTCCTCCCAATTGGCCCTCACTCACTCGACGAAACACAGCGCAGGCGCTGCTTCACGCCGGTCTTCGTGAGGCCTTCAAAGTAAGAGCGTACTTCTTGTTAAAAGGCCGGCAACGCATCAGCGCCCTCTCTGATCTCGCAAATGTCCATGGACGGCGGTGATTACTTACCCGCAGGTATCCGCTTGCTTCGCCGCCTCTAGTATAAAGAAAATTCTATTTTTCTACATTTCCTCGACCCCAGTAAACAGTAACAATGATAAGAGTATGTATACCTACTGGTAAGGAGATAAAAAAAAGAAGAACTTAGTTCTGCCTACCTTTTTCGTCATCGCCTTGGCTGTGCTCCTTCGCTTCCCTTTCATCAGAACTGTAGTTAGTGGTCTACCAGTAACAGTAGTATTGGTTGGAAGTCCAGGGTTCTGTGTAACCGTTGTAGGGTGCAATGTGGTGACGTTATGGGTTGTGGTAGATGTGGCCTCGGAGTAGTAGTCGTCGAGATCGAAGCCTGGGAACAGCTCGAACTCCGCTAGACCTTGGCCATGGTTGCATTGGAGGAAGATGAGTGCACCTGCGACAGAATGGACAAATATGAAATCATCATTTCAGCCAATAGACGTCCACTGCTGGACATAGGCCTCCCCCAAATTCCTTTACACAGATCGGTCCTGTGCCACCCGCATCCAATGGACTCCCGCGTGATCGTGTCAGAAATGATGAGATCCGCAGGAGATCTAAGGTCACGGACATAGCCCAAAGAATTGCGTGGCTGAAGTGGCAATGGGCAGGGCACATTGCGGGGAGAACTGACGGCCGTTGGGGTGGATAGGTCCTTGAGTGGAGGCCACGTGCAAGAGGCCGCAGCCGTGGCTGGCCTCCCACCAGTTGGACCGACGATTTGGTGAAATATGAAATAGTAGAAGATCCGAACTTACATCGACCTTCACCGGGCTGATAATCGAATGAAATATCCTTATGACAAATTTTATATACTAGAAAATATATTAAAAATAGGTTTGCTAAAAAATCCTGGACAGACTATTTTTAATTAATTTTTAAAAATAATATTAAACTAAATTAAATATTTAATAAAATTTCATTCTGTACTTAAAGTATAAAACGTATAGAATGTGCCGCCATTGGGTGTCTATTATTTACCTGGACAGAGTACTCGGTTGTCAGGTATAAAACAGGTAGGGTGATCGAGATAGTGATTGCCCACTTAAGAAATTGACACTAGTTTTATTTCAATATAATCATTTTCTTAACAATAAGAAATCAGAGTGTAATTATTTGACAACGTTAATAGTTTAGCATTGAGATAAGTTAGCAATAATTCAAACATCTAAAGATATTTTATATCTGTGTTCTGTAACAATTTATTTTACTTATTTATTATTATCATTTACATGTCAGTTAACAGAATACGTAAATTCCAACAATCATCACACATTTATTACATAAAGCAAGCAAGAAAATAAAGCAAGAATTCCAGTAAAATATTGAATGGCATACTTACTATCAAAGCAAAGTCAGAAAATAAGCATTTTTACATAGATGAGTATTTAATAATGGATAATGTGGCTGCTTTTGAAAAATTAATTCATTTTAATTTCGTTTAAAAATTGATTAGTGTATATTTTTTTCTTTGTCAAAACCGTTTCTTAGGTTTTATGAAAGCAAATCTTGGAAACTGCTTAAACAGATTTTTTTTTCATATTGAGGACAATTAGGATGATCTCACTCCGCCTGAGCGTTCTCGCTGAGATTAGCGTTGTTTCTCGTTTTTGCACCTTTTAAAAGGAATCTATAATAACCTTATTGCTCCAAACTTTAATTCACAAAAGGTAGGCTAATTTGATAAAGGTATAGGTAGTCCCTTTGTCTTGATCAACCACTGAACAGTAAAAATTTATAACGGCGGTGCGTCCGAAATAAATGAGAAGAGAGAAAAAAATAGGTACCTATTGCTAATGGTAGTCTTCTATAAAAGAAACTGTTTACAAGGTAGTTATATTCCCACGACACCCAGACTCTACTGATTTATTGCTGACTTAGCACTTGAGTA
>JABMDO010001210.1:0-18175 GCA_014851415.1 Cnaphalocrocis medinalis
TACAAGGGAAAACCTTAGTTTGGGACCAGGACAATGTATGTGATGTTGTCTCAATTTATTTATTTATTATTTATTTATCTCTTTATAAATAGTATAGATATAGATAGGTATAGATTTAACGGCACTCACTCTTAATAACAGTATGCTTTGCTGGCGCGTCCACGCTCCACACGATGACGCTGGTGTCGAGCGAGCCGGACGCCACGCGCGCGGAGTCGGGGCTCCAGGCCACGCAGTTCACGCGCGCCGTGTGGAAGCCCCACTCCTTGTTGTGCGCCAGCTGGATACAACACAGGTGTTGATGACATCATCATCATCATCATGTCAGCCCACATCCACCCACTGCTGAGTATAGTCACAGAATACTTAATAGTACAAGGTACAGAAGACCCACTTCTAAAAACCGTTTATGGAAATAAAGACTCGGACTACTATAATCTAACGTTGAAATTCCGACCGCCCAGCGTTCAATGCCTACCATTATTCATACCTAGAAGTGCGTTCTCTTTCTATCGCAAGCAACTGTCGCGCGTGCGTCGCCGCTCGTTCGTGATTTTCTACTAATTTGGCCCTCCGGAGGGGACGCCGCATGTACTTGCAAGTTCAATACCTACACGCGGAGTGGGACAGGCCTGGTATTATAGTAAAGTAAAGTATCAGCCTATATACTGTCCCACTGCAGGGCAAAGGCCTCCATCAAATAAATCAAGTTGTCGCTACTATGATGGGATTAGGCTTAATCACCACGCTTGCCTAATGCGGATTGGTGATCACAAACCCGAGCTATGTTTGAAAAATTCGAAACATACTTTTGCCCGACCCGGGAATCGAACCCGGGACCCCGAGACCACGGCCCGGTACTTAAACCACTAGACCAACGGGGCTGAGTGAGTATAGGCCTCTTCTTTATTACGCCACTCCCTACGGTCACCAGCCAGCCTCATCCACTGTTTCCCCACCACCCTTACAATATCGTCGGACCAAGCAGGTGGTCTACCCACAAGACGTCGCCCCAATCTTGGCTGCCATTCGGTAAGCTTTATATTCCACCTATCATCCTTGCACCTTGCCAGGTGTCCTGCCCATCTCCACATTAGCTCACACACTCGTGTACCAACATCGACGTCCCTAGTTCTCTTTCGGATTTCGTTAATAACACTATTTATTTATTTAACGACCCAAAAGCCTCATACGAGGCAAATGAGGCGGGAATCGGGCGCAATGACGGTTTTTGCAAATGCAAAATCCAATAGATGGCGTTACGTTGACGTCAGGTCCAACAACGAGTTGAGGAGATTGGTTACATCTTGACGTATCATGTCAAAATTATGAAGTTATGTTATGAAACAACCAATGTCGTCAAAGTTGGACCTAATGTCAACGTAACGCCATCTATCGGATTTTACATTTGCTAAAACCCTCATACATTCATTATGGTTTCCATAGCACAAGGGAAAACCTTCGTTCGGCACCAGGACAAAGTATGAATGATATTGTCTAAATTTATTCATTTACGACGCGGTTGGTTCAGTGGTAGTGAATGCTGCGTCTGGGCCAAGAGTTGCGGATTCGATCCCCGCACAGTACAAACATTTGTGTGCATGAACATGTCTGTTTGTATTGGTCTGGGTGTTTTCTATGTATTATAAGTATGTATTTACAAAAGAAAAATATTATATGTATATATTTGTAATCCCACTGTTGGTTCTGATATCTGTAACACAGGTGCTTGAGCTACCTATCTCAGAGTCAGACCAATGTATGTGATGTAGTGAAATATTATATTATATATATTTATTACTTATAAGCCCCGCCCCGTTGGTCTAGTGGTTTAAGTACCGGGCCATGATCTCGGGGTCCCGGGTTCGATTCCCGGGTCGAGTATAAGTATGTTTCGAATTTTTCAAACATAGCCCGGGTTTGTGATCACCAATCCGCATTAGGCAAGCGTGGTGATTAAGCCTAATCCCATCATAGTAGCGATAACTTGATTTCTATGATGGAGGCCTTTGCCCTGCAGTGGGACAGTATATAGACTGATACTTTACTTTACTTTTACTTATAAGCATTACTTACCTTATACTCGTCGGTGGAGTAGAGGATAACCTTCCTGTTGGCGTCGCTGGCCGCCAGGTACTTGCCGTCGGGGCTGAAGCGCACGTCCGTGACGGCGCCTAAGTGGGTCAACTCCACGCCTTGAGTCAACGTGCGCACGTCCAATGTGTATATGTGGACTTTGTTGTCGGCACCTGGAACAAGCGTGTGTACCGTTAATGAGTGTATGTTTAAATAAAAATAAATAAAATACATACAGGGTGTATCTGTGAACATTAACATCCCTTTAATCACGTGTTCTGTCAACCATTCTGAACAACATTTGTTCAACAACTTTTTCAAATTCTTCGAAGAAATTTTCTACTCCCCATACAAAATGACCAAATCACGTGACCGACATTGTATGGAAAGATGAAATTTTTTTATGCGAATTTTCATAAGTCATAGAACAAATGTTGTTCAGAATGGTTGGTAGAACACGTGGTTAAAGGGATGTAAATGTTCACAGATACACCCTGTATACAAATGTGCCAGACAATCACACCAATCAACCTGATCACAAACTATAGTCTGTTTCAATTATGATGTCCCTTTGGAAAGATGTCAAAAGTTCAGTACTAAGGAAGTACTCTTAGAAATCGATATTCAGCGGCATCGATTATCGATTTGTAACCGATTTTAATCAAAGTAACTTTCAACAACTAAGGTTTTTTAGAGATTGTCGAAAGAAACACTTTTAGACTTTATTTGGCATTACAAACAAAACAATAAACGACACTCAACAACAAAACAACAAACTAACTTAAGAAAAACACGTACGTCTTATTGTATAGTCCGCGGCATCTAACAATAGCGATGACCGTTAGTTTGCGCACTTGTAGAACAGATGAATTTCTACTAAAATTGGTTTCTGCGCACTCAAGGTCATCGCTATTGTTTCATGCTGCAGACTTAGTCGTAGGCTTTTCTGCACTCTCCTCGTAGTGATTGAAGTGACACTTAAAATGGCAGATGATGATTAATGAACACGATTTTTTTAAATCGGCAAATATAGAATTTTGTATCTCTGGAACATGCCGAATACTTGAGGTGCGTCACTATGTTCAAAAGTCAATCACAAACCATAGTACGTAACCGCAATCGCGCAAAAATAACTATTGTTTTTATTTTGAAGTTTACATTATTTTGAGCATTATATTCAAAAACAATATGTTAATTTTGCTTGTGAATCAATTGTAGGATGTTTTTGGATGATTGTATAATTTTCAAATGACGATTAACAACCAAATACAAAAAGGGACTTCATAATTGAATGTATTGAAACAGACTATAATTGTAGGGTATTTTTGTATAATTGTATATTTTCCTAATGACGATTTACTACCAAGTACAAAAAGATATAATATTTGATTTGATCTATAGATCTCGCGCGTTACGTACACGTAACATGCAGAGTTACGTTCTTCGAAATGTCCAGAGGGACATCATAATTGAAACAGACTATAGGGCAACCCCTGCACTATGAGTACCAGGTGACGATGGATATCAGATACACCAGAAGAAATGCGGATGCGTTGCCGACATTTTAGGAAGGTCGGACAAGGTTGGAAAGACTCGTTTCTTGAAAGTTTGAATCTCGTAGCGGTTCGGTAATTCGGCTGCGGGAAGTTGATTCCACAATGAGGTGCGTGGCAGTAAATGTCTAATGTCTGTGTTAAATGTTGACAGATACACCTATACTCTAATTCATAATCATGTAAAGTAAACTGACAGATGTCAATGTGTCATCCCCATACATTATCACTCAATTTGACACATGCAAAATGTCAAAATGCATAGAAACTTGTCATTTTCATCTGTCAGTTTACATGATTATGAATCAGAGTATAGTATAGCTAACCTCCGACCGCGACGTGCCTCGACTTAGGCTCGATGGCGACGCACGTGGGCTCGAACGACAGCGGCAGCGTCGACTGCTTGCTGCCGCCTATGATTACCGCAAGCTGAAATAAAATACATAACCAGTTTTAAGACTAGCCCTAACGCGCTCCATCATCATCATTTCAGCTAATAGACGTCCACTGCTGGACAGAGGCCTCCCCCAACGTTCTCCACACAGATAGGTCCTGTGCCACCCGCATCCTAGGGACTCGCGCGACCTTCACCAGATCGTCGGTCCACCTGGTGGGAGGCCTGCCACGACTGCGGCCTCCTGCGCGCGGCCTCCACTCAAGGACCTTTCCACCCCAACGGCCGTCTGTTCTCCTCGCAATGTGCCCTGCCCATTGCCACTTGAGCCACGTAAATTCTTTGTGCTATGCTCGTCCCTCAAATTAAGAAAGTAAGGGAATATAGGATGCCCTTGTATTTGCGAACACACTTGAACATAACGATAGAAATCAAGGCATCGCTGCTATGATGCTCATCACGCTATCGTCGCCTCGGTCTGCCGTGGGGACGTTACACGTTTCGGGGCATCCATTTTGTGGCTATTCTGCCTATTGGCAGCCTAATGCTACGCGGAAACTTTAATAACTATTTGACATTTCTTAGTAATAATAGTTTACCTCTTTGACAGTGGAGATGATGGTGGTGTCGTCGTCCAGGATGTGGTCCATGGCGCGCGGCTGCGAGCCCAGCGGCACCGCCGTGTCCGTGTATGTGGCCACGTCTCCTACGGGACAATACGGTATTTTACGACTTTTATTTATTTACAAGCGCATTCTCCTTAGTGGCCCGCCCTCACTTCGTTTCGGGACAGTAGTTGCACTGACTACCGATAGATGGCGCTAGGCGTTGATGGTATCGCGCTAGTGTTTCGTGTTTTCGGTTTACCTATCAGCCCTGGCGTGGAATACGATATTTACCTCTTTATTTACAAGTAGTATAGATTTACTAACTTTAACCCCCCACTTCCCTAAAATGGGGGGTTAGAAAGGGGCAAAAAGTAGCCTATGTTACTCTCCATCCCTTCAACCATTTCTACTTAAATAATCACGTCAATTCGTCGCTCCGTTTTGCCGTGAAAGAAAGACAAACATACAGACAGACACACTTTCCCATTTATAATATTAGTATGGATTTATTGTAAAGTTTTTGAAGTATGAATCACAGATCCCTTTTTATTTTTTATCTATCATCATTAGTTCCAAAGATATAGTTGCAAAGTTCCCAATCAGAAAAGGAGAGGGATACGCTGTAGCATCATGCTGAGGCTGAACCTTGTTGGCCGCAACTTCTGTTTCCCTTGTTTTGTCTTTTTGTCCGTGTAAATGTAGTGGTCAATAAATGATTTCTTACTCTTACTCTTATATAGGCTGATACTTTACTGGTGTACGGTCCTACCTTCGTTGAGCGGTTTGGCGACTCGCAACGAGTCGTCGATGCCGCAGGTGAGCAGCGCTCCGTCTTTGGCCGCCCGCATCGCGTTGACCTGGTTGCCGTGGCCCTGGCCCAAAACGTGGCGGCCTTCGCCTGCACAAACAAACAAGTATTCAACATCGTACTGTCGTGGAAATATAATCCTAATAAATGCATTGAACAAAATAATATGGAAATACGAGAAAACAATAACTACTGCCTCACAGAAAACCGGCCTGAAAAAGCCCCTGTGCTGTGTTTCGCCGAGTGAGTGAGGGTACCGGAGGCCCACCCGGGGGGCAAGGGGATAATAGGTGGCAGCGCACTTGTAACTCCACTGGTGTTGCAAGTGTCCATGAGCGGCGGCAATTGCTTACCATCAGGTGATCCGCTTGCTCGTCTGCTACCTATAACATAAAAAAAACTAGAATCTAAAGCTAAAAAAACTACGAGGAAATTGGAAATCTCTGCCCTTGTTTATTGCTAAAATTATATAATCAGAGGCACCACTCACATACACACACACAAACACACAGTCACGCATACACGCAGATACACACGCAGAGAGTCACACACACACACACAGACACACACACACAGACACACACACACACTCAGGCACACGTCTAACTTATACCTAACACCCCGTCGATTTGTGTCGTGGCCGCGTGGGTTAAAAACTGAGCCTTATTTGCATCCGGACTAAGGTCGTTCGCAAGAGCGCATTCTTCTATCCCGCTCATCGCTCAGTCGCTCAGTCAGGCGGCGTTTTAGTGCGTCAGGTCCAACTTTGACGACATTGGTTGTTTGTACGTAACTTAGTAATTATGACAAGATACGTCAAAATGTAGCCAATCCATTGTTGTTGGACCTACCGTCAACGTAACGCCATCTATCGATTTTGCATTGTTTGTGCAAATGCCTTATTGTTATGTATTAAGTACTTTGGTTTTTTTGTTTCCTAATAGAAGGGTAGGAGCGGCTGAAAATCATCGCTGACCTATGTCAGCAGTACTATCGTACCCTACCTGTGGCAACGTCCCACGCGGTCACCGTGCCGTCGTGGCTGGCGGTGTACACGGTCTTCCTGTCGGGGTGGAGGGTCAGGCAGGTGATAGGCTTGTGTGCCCCATCAGGCACTTGCTTGGGCTTGTCCGGGTTCTCCACGTCCAGGTAGTTGATGGCGCCGGAGAGGGATACTGAGACACACACACCACACCCACACAAATGCACGCACGCTCGGAAATACTCTCTCTCACACACACTCCCTCTCTCTCACACACACACACAAACACACACACACACAAACACACCCACAACACATGCACGCACGCTTGCAAATACCTAACCACACACTATCCTTCTCCTCTTCGTCCTCTTCTCACACACCTATCTCTCTCTCTCTCGCACTCACTCTCTCTCTCATCTCTCTCTCGCTCTCTCTCTCTCCTTCTCTCTCACTCTCTCTCTCACTCTCCTCTCACCTCTTCTCTCTCACTCTCCTCTCACTATCTCTCTCACTCTCTCTCGCTCTAATCTCACTCTCTCTCTTCTCACTCTCTCTCTCACGCTCTCTCTCTCCTCTCTCACTCTCTCTCTCTCACTCTCATCTCTCACTCTATCTCTCCTCACTCTCTCTCCACTCCTCTCTCTCACTCTCTCTTTCTCACTCTCTCTCTCTCACACCACAGTCAAACTTATAACACCCGTCGATTTTGCGTACGGAAGCCTCATGAAGATGAAGCTCAGTGATGATGTGAATTAAAGAGTGCTCACCGTGTCAACGTCCCATGCCGTCACAGGCCGTCATGGCTGGCGGTGTATACGGTCTTCCTTCGGGATGGAGCGTCAGGCAGGTGATGGGCTTGTTGTGCCCCATCAGCACGCTGGGCTTGTCGGGTTCTCCACGTCCAGGTAGTGATGGCGCCGGAGACACCACCACACACAGGGAGAGAGACACTCACCGCGCACAGAGGACACCACACACACCCTCTCTCACCACCCACTCTCTCTCTCACACACTCTCTCTCTCTCAACCACACTCATTCTCACCCCACTCTTTCTTCTCACACACACTCTCTAACACACACTCTTCTCTCACATTACACTCTCTCACCACACACACTCTCTCTCTCTCTCTCTCTCACACAAAACTCTAGCTCTATCTCTCTCTCTCTCTCACACAGCACTCTCACACAAACACACACGATCCTCTATCCACACACGTCAAACTTACAACACTCGTCGTTTTGCGTCGGAAGCCTCATAAGATGAAGCCAGTTGATGATGTGCAATTAAAGATGTGGCTCACTGTATCAACGTCCCACGCGGTCCGTGCCGTCGGGCTAGCCGGTGTACACGGTCTTCTATCGGGGTGGAGGGTCAGCAGGTGATGGGCTTGTTGTGCCCCATCAGCACTTGCTTGGGCTTGTCCGGGTTCTCCACGTCCAGGTAGTTGATGGCGCCGGAGATACAGACACACACAGAGAGAGGACACACGTGTACAGAGATTAGACACCCACCACACCCTCTCTCACTCTTCTAATACATACTTATAATACATAGAAAACACCGAGACCAATACAAACAAACATGAAATATTATAATTCTATTAAATTTATTGAACAAAATAATTGGAAATACGAGAAAACAATAACTAGAATCTAAAGCTAAAAACACTATGAGGAAATTGGAAATCTCTGCCCTTGTTTATTGCTAAAATTATATAACCAGAAACACAGGCAACACTCACACACAAACACACACACTCATACAGACGCACACATTCTCATACACCACACACACAAACACACACATACACCATACACACACAGTCACTCACACGCTACTTCGTAGAGACTTGGAGAGGAAATATTTAATCATCTCAATAATTTTAACTATTTTAATAAGTCATTTAGTGTTAAAAGTATGAGGGTTTTTGCAAAATTCGATTGATGGCGTTACGTTGACGTCAGGTCCAACTTTGACGACATTGGTTGTTTTGTACGTAACTTAGTAATTACTACCCGTGCGGATAAACGCTGGGATTAGAAATGGCGGCGCAACTATTCACCTCTCGCTCGCACACTATTTGCGTCTATACTCGCACACGTGGGTACAGACTGACAAAAAAAAAGCTGCGTTTTAATAAAAATTTGTGAGCTAGTTTTTCCGTGGTTTTGAACCTTTTGTTAGTCTTGTCATATTTTGTTAGAAAGTTACGTTATTCCTCATTAATATAGGCTATGTATACCACGGGCGAAGCCGGGGCGGACCGCTAATAAATGTATATTTTTGTGAGAACAAATTCGTTTATAAATGCGATAATTATAAATTATTATTTGTTTTTAAACAATTTCTTTTTAGGAAAAAAGAATTTATCGCAATCTGAATTATTTTCATAGATTTTGTACATTGTATAAATACAGTAAAAAATACTACTTACAAAATAATAAAACCTATAAAACATACTAATATATTATTTGAATTAATAAAATAACAAAACATTTTCAATGCTAACGATATTTTCTACGATTTTTCAGTTTACTTATATTTAATTATAATGTTACGTACTTAGTATGCTGACGGTACCGACTCGTCGGTCCGCCATTTCTTATCCCAGCGTTTATGCGCACGGGTAGTATGACAAGATACGTCAAAATGGAGCCAACAACAAGTGGTGTTGGACCTAACGTCAACGTAACGCCATCTTTCGGATTTTGCATTTGTTTGTGCAAATGCCCTTATAGTTATGTATTAAGTACTTTTGTTATTTTTTTTTCGTAATAGAAGAGTAGGAGTGGCTGAAAATCATCGCTGACCTATGTCAGCAGTACTATCGTACCCTACCTGTGTCAACGTCCCACGCCGTCACCGTGCCGTCGTGGCTGGCGGTGTACACGGTCTTCCTATCGGGGTGGAGGGTCAGGCAGGTGATGGGCTTGTTGTGCCCCATCAGCACTTGCCGAGGCTTGTCCGGGTTCTCCACGTCCAGGTAGTTGATGGCGCCGGAGATACAGACACACACAGAGAGAGACACTCGCGCACAGAGATATAGACCCCACACACACCCTCTCTCTCTCACACACTCTTTCTCTCACACACACACTCTCTCTCACACACACTCTCTCTCACACACACACTCTCTCTCACACACAGACTCTCTCTCACACTCACACTCTCACTCTCTCTCTCTCACACACACACACACCACGCACTCTCTCTCACACACACACACACTCTCTCAGTCTCTCTCTCTCTCTCTCTCTCTCACTCACTCTCTCTCTCACTCACTCCCTCTCTCACTCTCTCTCTCACTCACTCTCTCTCTCTCTCACACTCTCTCTCTCTCATTCTCTCTCTCTCACACACTCTCTCTCTCACACTCTCTCTCTCTCACGCACTCTCTCTTTCTCACACACTCTCTCTCACACACACACACGTCAAATTTATAACACCACGTCGTTTTTGCGTCGGAAGCCTCATGAAGATGAAGCTCAGTTGATGATGTGCAATTAAAAATGTGGCTCACCTGTGTCCACGTCCCACGCGGTCACCGTGCCGTCGTGGCTGGCGGTGTACACGGTCTTCCTGTCGGGATGGAGCGTCAGGCAGGTGATGGGCTTGTTGTGCCCCATCAGCACTTGCTTGGGCTTGTCCGGGTTCTCCACGTCCAGGTAGTTGATGGCGCCGGAGAGGGACACTGATATGAGGTGGTTCCCTTGCCAGAGACAGGATACCTGGTGGGATAGATATGGGTCAATAAAGTCATCTACTCAAGGACTTTTCCGCCCTTTTCCGGCCGGCTTTTATACCGCCTACGCCGCGACGCTCCCTCATCACCAGACTATACTCTAAACTGGAATTCGAGACCAAAAAATCTACGACAGATACGTCACTGTCAAATCTGTTAAAGTCACTTATGTCATTTTCAAGTGACGTTTTTAGGTTTCACCAACCTTTTTAGCATTATTTTTCTTATTAAGCAGACTAAACTGTCAAGTTTCCATACATTGTTTAAATGTTGTGGGTAGATGCCAAATGTGATTAACACCTGAAGTGTTACAAGCGCAATACCATATTTGAAAACTAAAATTACGGATGATTAAGTTTTTATTAAAGTGTCTTGTATTTACGTGAAAAAAAGTAAATAAAATTATTTTATTAAATTATAGAATCAAAATTACCAATAAATAAATTACATCAGCGAGTGTTTTTAGAAAAAAGAGGTATACTATGGTACGATAATTTTATTGCAGTAGCAACATTGTAGTAACTCTTTTGGTCTTGAATTTGGGTATAGAAGAAAACCATGATGTATCTAGGTCTGAGCTTAAGTTGTTGTAGAGCTTACAAAACCTGGAAACTGGGGAATTGCTACCTTGGACAGTCTTTAGGAAGGGGAGGGATAGTAATTTTATTGGATATCTTGTGTATCTGTGCGGAATTCTAAAGGAGATCATTGATAGGAGTCCCAAGCAGTCAATCATGTCATATCAAGCAATCAATCATAGGGATTTTACCTGCTGGTTCTCGACAGCGGTGCCCATGTTGAACAGCGTGACCCTCTCGCGGGTGTCCACGTCCCAGTCTCCCAGCACACCCAGACTCTAACGCCAACATTTACCTGCTGGTTCTCGACAGCGGTGCCCATGTTGAACAGCGTGACCCTCTCGCGGGTGTCCACGTCCCAGTCTCCCAGCACACCCAGACTCTAACGCCAACATTTACCTGCTGGTTCTCGACAGCGGTGCCCATGTTGAACAGCGTGACCCTCTCGCGGGTGTCCACGTCCCACACAGCGCAGGTCTTGTCCCCGGAGCAGGACAGCAGCTGCTTGCCGTCCGGGGACCACGCGATGCCGTACACGCCGCCCTTGTGGGCTGGCGACCCGATCTGAAAGGCAACAGAAAATTTATTTATTTATTTTCTACACTTGCAGCCATCTTTACAGGCTAAGGGACTCGTTCACCATCTTTGAGTAAAGTGTCAAGTAATTCGCTACTAGACAGATTTCGGAAATATATTTTATAATATCTATAGACTTATTTTAAACCCCCCTACAATTATATTTTTTTCAAAAAAGATTTATTTGATAAGAAAACATGATTTTTTTATCTTTTGGTTTGAAATTCGCGCTAAAACACTGTGTCACGTGACATCTCCATGATAAGACGTCACAACTCAATATTCGAGCGATTTTTCTCCACTTTTGACGTTGACCTTGACGTTTTGTTTATTGACACTTGGTCTGTGTTTATTGAGTTCTGACGTTATACGAAGATTAACCATGGCCGCCACTTGTCAATACAGATAAAAGAAAACTGAGATTAATATTCCAAAAATAAAATATTAATAAATGGGTTTAATGCAAAAAACATATTGGATGATAAGTGTTTACTTATAAGCTACCATATAAAAAATATTTTATTTTTTATTTCTACAACTGTCAAATAGCGAATTCACTTCTCAATTTAAGTGGGTTTGGAGGAAACTGCCCCTGGTCCGCGGCCTAGTTAACAGCTTAAATAATTTATTCAATACAAAGACCAGGGGCCAATTTTCTCCGAACTCAACTCAACAGAAACCAATTTTAGTAGAAAGTCTTCTTTTTTAAAAGTGCGCAAACTAACGGTCACCGCTAAAAGTAGTTAGATGCGGCTGACTATACAATAATATGGTTTTGAACAGGCTTTATATAATACTATAGTTTTAAATAAAATTAAAAAATAACTATCCCGCTGGTGAATAGGGAACACATTCGTGCTGCCTTATCGGCCTGTCTTCTTAATACTATTAGATGGCGCCACTGTGCCGACCAGTGATAGTGCGCCCACCCCCTCCCTGCCCGACCACGAGTCCGAATCCTGCCTGCCCAGCAGGAAACGGCTGACGACGGCCAGGAATGGCTAGACGGGCTGAGAGACCGACTGAGGGAGATGTACAAAAACATTAAAAAATAAATAGATGGGGAAAAAAAAACCATCTCCCTCCGACTTGACAGCGACTACCTAGTCCCCCCTCCCAGACAGATGAGTGCGACCGAGCAGCAGGCAGGCCCTTCGGGGTCGAAGACCGCCCCAGCAGCACCTTGTCGGGAGGCCTCCTCTCCTGGAGCACAACACCGTGCCACAAGATGGCACGAGAAGCAGCCCGGGTAAAGGGTTTACCCCGTACGCCCGAACCGCACCAAGAGTGCGACGAAGACTACGCTACGCTACGATACTGCGTGCTGCTTTATTAGTTTTACACGAGACTGAATGTATGAACGGACACGAAAGAGTCTTATAGATGTCTTAACGGACATAAATCATCCCTTTAGGGACGTTTTAGCAATACTGGATATGGCTCACCTCTCCCTTGAGTTCAGATGTGGCTCCATCATAGAGGTAGATCTTCCCATCGAAGCCGCCAGACGCGAACTGACTGCCGTCCGGGCTGTACCTCACCGCTTGCGCGAAACGAGTGTGCTCCTGAAATTAATTCATACAACATGTCAAACATTAACCTGATTCCGTACTAAGTAGCTTAAGAACTTGTATTGCGGATATCAGACAACACAAATATAGGAACAGAGGAAACAGAAATATATACAGATGAAACACAAATACACTGAACAAACACAAGTGTTCATCAAACGAAAGTTTGGCGTGGCTGGGGATCGAATCCATGACTATTTTTTTTCATATATTTTTTTTTATAAAGTCTTTTTTATTATTATCCTCTACATAGAGGGCTGTTAGTTGAGCCTATTATATAAAGATGTTTATTTAAGGGGCTGTGACCCGTGACTTTCTTGTTAGGTTTACCAGATGTTTTGTGAGTCGTGGATTCATTGTCATCAAAAAGTACCTGCTTCGTGCACTTGAACTTGAAGGGCGGTCCCTCAAAGACGGCGAGGGTGTTGTCCTCCGAGGCCGTGACGATGCGGAACGGCCGCGACGGCTTGAAGTCCACATGACATGAACACGTGACCGAATCTGTCTGTTCGTTTGCCAGCTATACAATACCTGCTTCGTGCACTTGAACTTGAAGGGCGGTCCCTCAAAGACGGCGAGGGTGTTGTCCTCCGAGGCCGTGACGATGCGGAACGGCTGCGACGGCTTGAAGTCTAAATGACATGAACACGTGACCGAATCTGTCTGTTCGTTTGCCAGCTATACAATACCTGCTTAGTGCACTTGAACTTGAAGGGCGGTCCCTCAAAGACGGCGAGGGTGTTGTCCTCCGAGGCCGTGACGATGCGGAACGGCCGCAACGGCTTGAAGTCTACGTGACATGAACACGTGACCGAATCTGTCTGTTCGTTTGCCAGCTATACAATACCTGCTTCGTGCACTTGAACTTGAAGGGCGGTCCCCTCAAAGACGGCGAGGGTGTTGTCCTCCGACGCCGTGGACGATGCGGAACGGCCGCGACGGCTTGAAGTCCACATGACATGAACACGTGACCGAATCTGTCTGTTCGTTTGCCAGCTATACAATACCTGCTTCGTGCACTTGAACCTTGAAGGGCGGTCCCTCAAAGACGGCGAGGGTGTTGTCCTCACGACGCCGTGACGATGAGGACACGGCCGCGGACGGCTTGAAGTCTACGTGACATGAACACGTGACCGAATCTGTCTGTTCGTTTGCCAGCTATACAATACCTGCTTCGTGCACTTGAACTTGAAGGGCGGTCCCTCAAAGACGGCGAGGGTGGTTGTCCTCCGACGCCGTGACGATGCGGAACGTCCCGCGACGGCTTGAAGTCTACATGACATGAACACGGTGACCGAATCTGTCTGTTCGTTTGCCAGCTATACAATACCTCTTAGTGCACTTGAACTTGAAGGGCGGCCCTTCGAAGACGGCGAGGGGTGTTGTCCTCCGACGCCGTGACGATGCGGAACGGCCGCGACGGCTTGAAGGTCCACGGAGTTGATCGGCTTCGACTGCCCGACTGATCTCGCCCACCGACCGTCCCCGTCTCTGACATGAACACGTGACACGAATCTAGGGAACAAGGGTTGTTTAAAGTATCAGCCTATATAGAAAGAAAGAAAGAAAGAAAATACATTTATTGCCATCACACATTCACAGCCACAGAAAACAACATAACACGAGAATATAGTAATGACACGTACAGATAACAATATAATAAAAGAAAGAAGGTGTGAGTGGTCAATCAGGTCCCGACCTCAGCATTTGCTGCTACGGCGCTATCTGATTCTGGTAGGACCTGGACCTGGACCTATACAGGTTGTCTCTGTGTGTGTGCAGGTCGTGGGTTCGATCCCCACAATACAGTGAGAGAGTCACGCTTCGGCATGAAAGGGCCGGCTCGACCGGAGTAATACCACGTCCTCACAGAAAACCGGCGTGAAGCAGTATATGCGCTATGTATCGCTGCGTGAGTGAGGGTACCGGAGGCCTAATCCAGGTGAAGCGTGGTTAAAAGGTAAGCAGGGCACTTGTGACACCACTGGTGTTAAAGGTGTCCATGGGCGACGGTAATCATTTGCTATCAGGTGATCTACTCATCTGAAACATCCCTCTATACTATAAACATGAAAGTTTGTAAGTATGGATGGATGGATGTTTCCTTCTCTTTTATGCAAAAACTACAGAATAGATTTTAATGAAACCTTACATATAGCTTATACATCAAAATGACGACCCGTTTAGCGCAATGGTTTGAGCGCCGGTTGAGACGTAAGGGTTGCGGGTTCGATTCCCGCACCAACACAAATGTTTGTTGATGAAAGAGATATTTGTGTTGGGTCTGGGTGTTTGTGGTTCCCTCGTTGTTTCTGGTTTCCATAGCACAAGGGAAAACCTTATTTTGGGACCAGGACAATGTATGTGATGTTGTCTCAACTTAAAAAATAATAATAATCATTTAAAATAACACATAGGCTACAATTTATGAAAATAAATTTTGTGCGAAAGTAGCGGGCGGCCGCTAGTATCACATAAAAAATGGTTTTAAGAGACAAACGAAGTTCCCTCTCACCTCTCCCTACCCTCGCCGACCACCACCATCCTCTGGTTGTCAGCACTCCAGGCGATGTCCTTGATGGGCCCTCCGATGGGCTGGAACTCATTCTTGAGTATGTGCTCTTTGTTGACCGTGTCCCAGATCCGAACCTTGCCGGACGCGTCTGAAATAAGTAAATAAATTCATTTAAAACCTCATACATTGACTCAGATCCGTAGCAACCCTTTATGGGGCTCTGTCGATATGTAAGGCATCATATTTTGAACCTTATGTGTTGGAGATAAGTTCCAAAACCAATTGTATTTATACCTATAAATATACTGCCCATTAAAGGGTTAAGTACTCGTCTATGTATATGTTCAATTATGTTGTAACAAAATAATCTATATCTAACTATATTCTATAGTATTTATGAGATAAGATAGATAAACACTATAGGCTCTTTAACAAAACCTGTTTATATACAAACGAAAAGGCGAAACACAGCGCGTTTCAATCGACGCCTAGCGCCATCTATTGAGTAGGTCCTCCATCCTAAGGTAGACAAGAGAGGAACATTCATTATTGTTAAAACGCAACGATTGTATCCGGCGTAAGACCAAAATAAAAGAGCGTCGTAGCCGTCCATAGCAAAGAAGAAGTGGGACATGGCGGACACATTGCGAGGATGGACGAAAGCCGATGGACAAGGCGGATCCTGAGTGGAGACCCAGAGCAGACCACAAGGGGGCGCGGCAGACCACGCAGCGCTGGGTGGACGACATCCGACGACTCGGTGGTCGTGACGGATGAGTCAGTCACGGGATCTGCCAGGAGTGGAAGAAGAGGGAGGAGGCCTACATCCAAGAATGACCACAATAGGCAACAATGATGATGATGATGATGCAAGTTTGTAGAGCTCTACTTTCTTAAAAAATATCGCATTTTCGCCACAATCAGTGTAAATAGGTTGGCGGCGCTAGTTTCGTCGATATATCCTCTTAAGCTTAATCCAACATACTACCCGTGCGGATAAACGCTGGGATTAGAAATGGCGGCGCAACTATTCACCTCTCGCTCGCACACTATTTGCGTCTATACTCGCACAAGTGGGTACAGACAGACAAAAAAAAAGCTGGGTTTTAATAAAAAATTGTGAGCTAGTTTTTCCGTGGTTATGAACCTTTCGTTAGTCTTGTCATATTTTCTTAGAAAGGTACGTTATTACTATAGGCTATGTATGTACCACGGGCGAAGCCGGGGCGCGGGCGGACCGCTAATAAATGTATATTTTTGTGAGAACAAATTCGTTTATAAATGCGATAATTATAAATTATTTTTTGTTTATAAACATTTTCTTTTTAGGAAAATATAATTCATCGCAATCTGAATTATTTTCATAGATTTTTTACATAAATACAGTAAAAAATACTACTTACAAAATAATAAAACCTATAAAACATACTTATATATTATTTGAATCAATAAAATAACAAAACATTTTCAATGAACGATATTTTCTATGATTTTTCAGTTTACTTATATTTAATTATAATTTACGTACTTAGTATGCTGACGGTACCGTCTCGTCGGTCCGCCATTTCTAATCCCAGCGTTTATCCGCACGGGTAGTAGTAGCGTTGACTTGATTTCTATAATGGAGGCCTTTGCTCTGACGTGTGACAGTATAGGCTGATACTTTACTTTTACTTCATTCTATTCTATGCAACTAAATATCAACAATATCACTAACAGTGTCCCAATCCTAGCTTCTAACCCGTTTTATTACGATTGTATAATAGGAAACGCTGGCAAGTAGCCAGGCGGCGAATATCTCCAGAATTAGCTTGTTTAGACACCTATCATAATATCTATAACAAAAACTGTGAACTGAAAACTTGAAGCTGGTAAACTTATAAGAACTTCTGGTAGAAGTTCTTAATAAGTTAACCAGCAAGTTAAGTTAACCAGCAGCAGCGACCACTTAACGTCGACTAAAGATAATATTACTAAATGGGGCGACACTCTTTATTATTTGAGTATGTGGGAGACTTTGAGGTACAGCGGCTTCGTGAGCTTGACTCTAAGCGTGATGAGTTAAAAGCCCGACCACCCGCGGCTATAAATTATAATTATGTTGGTGGTGTGCTCACTTGCCCACAGTGTGCGAGAAACTTCGCGAAGAGGATTGGGTACGTAAGTCATATGCAAGCACACCAACGACAACTGGCAGTTTGAGTCACGATTACATAAAGAATCCATGACTCACTGAGTATTTTCAACAAATTGGACCTCTGGAGTCATTGTTTGGAAAAAAATCTCGTCATCGCGATGTAGAAAATAAACACGACCGCACAAATAACTTGGTAATCCAGTACAAATACATAGCATTACAATTTTATATTTGCGGTTTGCTTTGCTAAACAAAAGAGTTCGTTTCGTTCCGTGAACCGCACAAATAACTTGGTAATCTAATACAAATACATAGCATTACAATTTTATATTTGCGGTTTGCTTAGCAAACAAAATGCGCCGAGTTCGTTTCGAAACTTGCTTCAAAATTACCAAAGCCTTGAAACATCATACCTTAATCAACAAGCTTACAGCAATTTTGTCATAAACTTGATTTTTCATGTTTGACGTGACAATCTAAAAATCAAGTTTGCAGCAAGCTCGCTTGCTATCTGGGAGGGGTTACGAGACAAATCGCCCGAGAATTTCTAGATTGTTTGGGCCGGTCACTGTTCTAACCTAACGTAACCTAACATTGAACCTAACCAATAATTTTTAACTATTAAGCGAA
>JABMDO010001211.1:0-30045 GCA_014851415.1 Cnaphalocrocis medinalis
TCGCGCGACCACCAGCGAGGGGCCCATGTCAAAGCGCACTCGCACATTCTGCGCAACCCGCGCAGGCGAGGCCGGACAGGGCCACCTCGAAGGCTGGAGAACGAAAAAGACCTCTGTGTGGACCTACCACGCAGGAAACCGGCCCGCCGCACGCCAAAGCGCCCGACAGCGGGTGCCAAGCCCCCTAGCGCCAACCCACGGCAGAAAGGGGGCCCTGATACGAAGGCAGCCTCCGTGCCCGGCCCTAGTGCGCTACGGTCCACAAAAGATGTCGGTCCTCCAACCCTCGGCGCGACAACAGGGAACCCCGGAGCGGTGTGCGCTGAGCGCGATCCGCAGCGTCGGGGGTCGGTCCGCCGGATGTGTGCATCCGTTAGCCGGCGAGTGGCAATGTGTGACGCATTACCAACCCGCCGTTGCCCGTGGGACACCGGGACCCTTTCAGTTGCAGCCCCCACCACAGAGGCAAAAATACAACTGAAAGGGCCACTCGGGGAGGTCGATGCACCTTAGTCCCCCACCTAACCTAACCTAACCTAACCTAACCTAACCTAACCAACCGATTTCGAATCACTTGGGAGCACCCTACGCTTGTGAGATTCGTACCCTAGAAACCCCCTAAATTATCCCCATCGACCCCCCTAAGGTCCCTGGACACTTTCCCAAAAACAGATTTTTGGCAAATTTTTAATTGATTCTGGGACTTAGAAAAACTTTGGAGACATTATTAATATACCGTCTACATAAACTACCGGAATTTTCAAAAAATTCACCAAAATTCAAAATTTAGCTTGTTTTCAAAATTTCTTGCCGTTACCTCTAGATCTCCGTTGCCTTTACCCCCCATATCAATTTCATCCCCCCACCCCCCAAAATCAGGAAACTACACAACTTCAAAAATTCATCATAAAAATTTGTATGGGAAATTTTCACCGCTTAGGTGGACTTTTCTGCTATCTGCCAAAATTATTGCCGAACACATAAAAATTAATTAAAAATCTAACACCTTAAATAACTTAAACTTAAAAATACCAGTGTATACCCGTTACAACCCCCCACCTTTCGACCGAAACTACCCCAAAAATTTTCACCCCCTTCATCCCTTAAAAAATTAAACAACATTTTTGGCTACTTTTTAACGCTTTTTGCCCCTAAAAAATTCGAAATACTCAGAAAACATTAAAACTACCCCTAAATATTGTACCCTTCAACCCCCAAAAATTTACAAAAACCAAAATAACCCTTTTTTCTACAAAACCTTTCAAGTTGAAGTTTTTCTTAGAAAAATTTCACACCAACCCCTAAGTATCACCCCAACCCCCCCCCCAAATATATAAAAACCCTAATTTCCCTAATTTCTCCCCAATATACCATAGTGTCGACAAGTCTTCTGAGTTTTAAAAATTTCGAACCAAACCTCTTAGTAGTATAAATCCCTTCAATTGTTTTGTCCCTAAGTGTTTTATTGCCCAATCACCATGTCTTCTCGTCGTCGTTCTGGTGGAGGGTCAGGAGCTGGCTCCCGCCAAACCTCTCAACCTACCAAAAAAGAAGCCTCAAAAGAACCCCCAAAAATAAAAATTACCCCTTCCACCTCCTCTTCCCAACCCCCAACTTTACCCCAAAACCCCAAAACTCTAAATATCCCCAAAAATGTCCCCTCAACACTACCCCCAGACGAACCTAAATATAAAAAGAGAGGTGAATTACCCACTATGTCCCCTTCAAAGCTTGCTTTTTCTCCGGTACTGAGAGGACTTGACCTCCAACGTCGCGCGAGGATTGCTCTAGTCACAGAGCTAGAAGCTATTGACGAAGCAGTCAACGCAGGCAAGTCCCTGACCCGAGAGGGTAAAGCGGAGATCATGGAGGCCATTACCAACATGAGGAGAATGGTAATAGACGCCGAGAAAGAGGCAACGGTTTTGGCAGGCGAAGCGGATGAGACCGGCATGGTCGGTATGCTTCCCTCTATAGCAACCATTGCACCGTTGACCCCAACACCTGTGGACGTCCAGGAAATGGTGCGCCAAGCGGTTCAGTCCGAGATGCGTCCAATCCTGGAAGCCATAAAGGATCTCGGTAGTCATCCCCGGGTACCAGAACCAGTCGAGGAGACCGCCCTAGCTGCTCTCCAAAGGGAGTTGCAGGACCTTCGCGAAGAGGTCAGGGACCTGCGAGAAGCGGTCCTCGACGAAGCAATGGCGCCCCGGGACGACCTCGCTTCGGCCACCCTGAATACAAATCTTTTGGCACCAGACTACCCATTCCCCTATCGCGACCCGGAAGAATTTTCGGCATTTGCCACAAAGCTGAGACGGGAACGTATTCGTGTGGGAGACGATAGGATGCTGAAGTCACCCGTCATCCCACCGTATCCAATTAAAATACCCCGACCGACCCTTCTTGTTACGGTCAACACAAAGGACCCCATCACCGACCCTACACTTGCCATCCAAAAATGGAAAAAGGCTGTGTCCTTTCGGCACTCCGGTTTTGGACCGGAGCGTATCGTCCCACTGGAGCAGAATCGATTCAAGGTCGAATTCAAGGCCAGGGAGATGGTACACAAAGCCGCCAAAGGAGCAAATAAAGTACCCGAAATAGTGGCGACACCAGCGAAGCGCAAATTGCCCCTGATGATCCTAAAGGGCATCCCCAAAGAAATCCCGGAAACGGACTTAGTGGGAACCCTTGAAGGACAGAATCCCATCAGTGGGCTGCGACTGTGCTACCTGGTCGCAAACAAGAAGGAAGGTCTCTATAACGCCGTCCTCGAGGTGCAGCCGGAGGTCAGAAGGTACATCATTGCACAGGGCGGGCGCCTGAGTGTCGGTCATGGAAAAGTCCATGTCTCGGACCAGACCCGCTTTGTGCAGTGCTTTGCCTGCCTGAAGTACGGCCACACCAAGAGGAAATGCACCGCAACCCGAAGGCCGTGTAGTTATTGTGCCGAACCCAACCACCAATACTCGGAGTGCCCCTACGCAAAATCTGAACCCGAAGAAGATCAAAAACATATCTTTGCATTAACTGTGAGGATGTACAAGGCCTAGAAACCTACCACTCGGCCACGGACCGTACCAGATGCCCCGAATTAATTAAAAGCTATGGCCAAGGCAGACGCCAATACCATTACGATGACCCACCCCACTTCCCGAACCCCTTCTATCCAACATCAGAACCCCTTCCGCCTTGTCTCTCCTATCATAATCCCAAGTGACCAAAACATCTTTACCCCTTTAAACAATAATAAACCATATAACAACAATTTTCCCAACTCTAAATCCCACCCTTCTCCCCCCCCACTTTAATCCCTACCTCCCCTTTTCAAACTCCCATATTCCCACCCTATGTTGCTTCATGCAATCATGTAGAAAACAAAAATTTGCAAACACAGTCTCTGGTCCCATGCCAGAGGGATTCGGCCGTTTTTCCCTAACCGGAGAAGCATAAAAAAAAAAAAAAAAAAAAAAAAAAAAAAAAAAAAAAAAAAACCTAACCTACCTAACCTAACCTAACCTAACAACCTAACCTAACCTAACCTAACCTAACCTAACCTAACCTAACCTAACCTAACCTAACCTAACCTAACCTAACCTAACCTAACCTAACCTAACCTAACCTAACCTAACCTAACCTAACCTAACCTAACCTAACTAACCTAACCTAACCTACCTAACCTAACCTAACCTAACCTAACCTAACCTAACCTAACCTAAACCTAACCTAACCTAACCTAACCTAACCTAACCTACCTAACCTAACCTAACCTAACCTAACCTAACCTAACCTAACCTAACTAACCTAACCTAACCTACCTACCTAACCTAACTAACCTAACCTAACCTAACCTACCTAACCTAACCTAACCTAACCTAACCTAACCTAACCTAACCTAACCCTAACCTAACCTAACCTAACCTAACCTACCTAACCTAACCTAACCAACTAACCTAACCTAACCTAACCTAACCTAACCTAACCTAACCTAACCTAACCTAACCTAACCTAACCTAACCTAACCTAACCTAACCTAACCTACCTAACCTACCCTAACCTACCTAACCTAACCTAACCTAACTAACCTAACCTAACGAACATAACCTACCTAACCGAACCTAACCTAACCTAACCTACCTAACCTAACCTAACCTAACCTAACCTAACTAACCTAACCTAACCTAACCTAACCTAACCTAACCTAACCTAACCTACCTAACAACCTAACCTAACCTACCTAACCTAACCAACCTAACCTAACCCTAACCTAACCTAACCTAACCTAACCTAACCTAAACCTAACCTAACTAACCTAACCCATACCTAACCTAACCTAACCTAACTAACCTAACCTAACCTAACCTAACCTAACCTAACCTAACCTAAACCTAACCTACCTAACCTAACCTAACCTAACTAACACCTAACCTAACCTAACCTAACCTAACCTACCTAACCTAACCTAACCTAACCTAACCTACCTAACCTAACCTAACCTAACCTACCTAACCTAACCTAACCTAACCTAACCTAACCTAACCTAACCTAACCTAACCTAACCAGTCGTCGGCGAGAGCTCGTGGAGAGCGCACGCATCCAGCGGAGCTCTCCAAACTCAACGCGACCACTAACGCGACTCAGCGACCGGGACCGGCGACATCAGCGACACGGCGACCGCGACACGGCGACCGCGACACGGCGACCGCGACACGGCGACCGCGACCGGCGACATCGGCGACATCAGCGACATCAGCGACCGCGACCGGCGACCGCGACCGGCAACACAGCGACATCGGCGACATCAGCGACGTCGGCAACCGTGACCGGCGACCGCGGCCGGCGACATCGGCGACCGGCGACGTCGACGACCGCGACCGGCGACCGCGACCGGCGACATCAGCGACCGCGACACGGCGACCGCGACCGCGACACGGCGACCGCGACCGCGACCGGCGGCATCGGCGACCGCGACACGGCGACCGCGACACAGCGACCGCGACCGCGACCGACGGCATCGGCGACCGCGACCGGCGACCGCGACCAGCGACGTCGGCGACCGCGACCGCGACCGCCTAGGGCGACCGCCTGGGGCGACCGCCTAAGGCGACCGCCTGGGGCGACCGAGACCGCGACCGGCGACGTCGGCGACCGCGACCGAGACCGGCGACAGCGACATGCCTAACATCTCTCGCACGCCGCCCAAGGCCGGGCGAGCACCAATACCAGCGACATCACAGGCGTATTCTACGGAATTCGCAACAACCAGCGACTCTGAGGTAGACTCCCGTGATGAGATGCCGCCACCGCCTCCACCCGCTGCGAAGGGAGCCAGGAGAAAGAAGACCAGCCCTGCGGATGACTACTTAAAAATGATTACGGAATTGGAATTCCCGGACTTTGATCAATCTGACCTCGAGGACCACTTCATAGAACTCTACGCCACAATCAAGAAAATCGCCGAGGCCTTCAGGACGGAGCAATCTAAGAGCGTAACCAGGGATATGAAGACGGGCGGCCTCCGCGAAATAGGAAGAGCGCTGAACCTGGTGGAGAAAATCTACCTTGCGGAGGTCGATGCAAAGGATCCAGGCCGAAAAAAGGAATACCGGGAGACGAGCACCCAGACGGCGCATATGGAGACAGAGACAACGACAACCCCTGAAGATCTGCCGGCGGTCATCGAGCGGGCTGTGGCCAAGGCGGTGAGGACGGAGCTGGGCCGTGCTGCAGCAGAGGCACGCCCGCCTCTAAGCTACGCCCAGGCGGCGGCAGCGGGCGTGTCTCCGACACCGGCTGCACAGCGACCAAAGGAAACCCCCGCCCCCACTCAAATCAAGCCCGCCCCACCGGCCATGATTGTCACCTGCGCGAAGGAGGGAGCCCCGCGTCAAATGATTGAAAACCTCAAAAAGACCATCAACTTCCGTGAGACAAAATACACCCCTTCACGCGTAGTACACTTATCTAATAAGAAACTGCGCGTGGAGTTCGACAAGAAAGAACACCGTGAGGACGCCATCGCCAAAATAAATGCAGCGTCACCAACAATTGGAGTCACAGCCGAACCAGAGAAGAAACTCCGCCCGATGGTAATACTGAAGGGTGTATCTAAGGAAGTTCGGCGCGAGGAGTTGGCCCAACACATACGGGAACAAAATGAGGAGCTCGGTGACCTGAGGGAAGAAGACCTGACCCTCAGGTTCATCAGAAACAACCGGAGCCCCCACCTGTATAACGCTGTATTTATTGCGTCTGCACCGGCCTGGCGAGCAATATTGCGTCTTGGGCGAGTTCGCCTAGACTACCAGCGGATCCACGCCGAGGACTTCTGCCCCTTTATTCAGTGCAGGCGGTGCCACCAGTTCGGGCACACCCAGGCGCGCTGCGAGGCGGCGAGGCTGTGCGCCCACTGTGGACAATCCGGGCACGAAGACCAGAGCTGCCCGAAGTCAGAAGAACCACCTTCCTGCACCAACTGCGCAAACTTCAACACGAAGTACAAAGCGGAGAGGGACATCAAGCACTCGGCTTTATCATCTAGCTGTCCGAGACACCGGGCCATGTTATCGCGAGTGCTGGAGAAAGTTGACTACGGCGACCGGTAAGAGACCAGACGTACGCGACTTGACAAAATAACGACCGACGACTGACCGACAAAGCGACTTACGACTAAGGGACTAGACGACAGGGCGACCGGGACCGGGCGACCGGGACCGGGCAACCGCGACCACGACCGCGACCGAGATCGAGACAGCGACCGCGACCAAGACACGACGACCGCGACACGACGACCGCGACACGACGACCGAGACACGACGACCGCGACACGACGACCGCGACACGACGACCGCGACACGGCGACCGCGACACGGCGACCGAGACCGCGACCGAGACCGCGACCGCGACCGCGACCGCGACCGCCTAGGGCGACCGCGACCGCGACCGCGACCGCGACCGAGACCGAGACCGAGACCGCGACCACGACCAAGACCGCGACCACGACCGCGACCGAGACCGCGACCGCCTAGGGCGACCGCCTAAGGCGACCGACTAGGACGACCGCGACCGCGACTGAGACCGAGACCGCGACCACGACCGAGACCGCGACCAAGACCACGACCACGACCGAGACCGCGACCGCGACCGCGACCACGACCGATACCGAGACCGCGACCACGACCAAGATTAAGACCGCGACCACGACCGAGACCAAGACCGCGACCACGACCGAGACCGCGACCGCGACCGGGCGTTTGCGACCGGCGACAAAGCGACTTGACGACCGCAGTAACGCGACTCATAGACAAGGCGACAAAAAGACAAAGACAACGCGACACTGACAACGAGAAAACATGTGCCCGGTGTCTCTATTTTAAACTTTGAATTGTATAATTGTAGATATGTTTTGAAAACTTTAAAGATGTAAAATGCCCCGGAAATTGATATCTGGGAACAAACAGCAATAAAAAAAAAAAAAAAAAAAAAAAAAAAAAAAAAAAAAAAAAAACCTAACCTAACCTAACCTAACCTAACCTAACCTAAACCTAACCTAACCTAACCTAACCTAACCTAACCTAACCTAACCTAACCTAACCTAACCTAACCTAACCTAACCTAACCTACCTAACCTAACCTAACCTAACCTAACCTAACCAACCGATTTTCGAATCACTTGGGAGACCCCTACGTTACCCAAACTTTCGTCGAATACCTTCGTGATTTGCCCCGCCACCCCCCCTAATGGAATTGGGCTCTTTCCCAAAGTCTGATTTTTGGCGAATTTTTCGAGGTTTCAGACACTTAGAGGGGTTCGTCAGGAGGGGTCTGATACTATTATATTACCGTCTAGATAAACTTTTGGAAATTTCAGGGATCGATAAAAATTCAAAATTTGGTCCGTTCTCCAAAACTCTTGCCCCTATTTGTACAGCTCAGGGAGCTCTTCCCACCATACAGGTTTCATCCCCCCACCCCCCAAGATTGGGAAAGTGTTCGACTCTAGAAATCCGTCAGAAAATTTGTATGGAGAAAAATTCCGAGGTTAGGTAGACTTTTCGGCTACAATCAGATACAATTTCAAAATTCAAAATTTCATCAAAAATTCAAATTGTAATAGTTATTCGAAATTCAAAATTCCATAGATTCGTACCATTACCCTCTACCCCCGACACTAAAATTTACCCCAAAATTCAACTCCTATCATCCCCTAAATAAATAAAAACACTATTTTACCCATCTTTTTCCCAAATTTTCCCTACTTCTCCCCAATTTTGACTTGCTACTGGAAATTATCGAAACCTACCCCAATATTCCCCACCCCCTACCCCTAAAATTCATAAAAATCCTAAAAAATCCCAAAATTATTACAAATCAGTGTTCAAAAATTTTTCTTAAGAAAAATTTTTAAAACAAACCTACAACTTTACCCTTTACCCCTAAAAACCTCTTACAATCAAACACCCTAAGATCCTAATTTAACAAAAAGCTTTCCTAGCAAAATAAATTGGTAATATCCCCTTTTAAAAATATTAAAACATCCTCTAACCCAGTGAAATTTACCCTGAAATACTTTATATACACCCAAAATGTCACAAATTCGTAAATATAAAACCAGAAAACCCCCACAAACCACAAAAACCCCTACTATTTCCCCAGCACCTTTAAAAATTTTATCCCCACCCCAAACAACAAATAAACTAAAAACTACTAAACTTACCCCTACCCAACAAGAATGTGAAAGTGAAAAAGGAAAACCCTTACCCGAAGTGCTTCAGTACAAATCTCCAATAGACTTGTTACAAAAGGGACACGAAATAAACCGCCGTGCAAGGAGAGCCCTTCTGAAAGAACTGCGTGTGATTGAAGAAGCGGCTCTCGCCGGCAAGTCCCTCACATCCTGATGGGAGTGAAGCCATCCTCGATGCTGTCACCTCCATGCGTGAAACAATAATAGACGCAGGGACAGAGTCACGAAGTCTGCTACAGGAGGCGGATGGGGCTAAATTGGCCAATATGTCCTCCTTTACTGAGACACAGGACTTGGTGACTCCGACACTTGGCGAGATGCAGGACATGGTGAGCCAGACGGTTAAATCCGAGTTGCTCCCTGTCCTGGAATCCCTAAGAGAGCTCAGTCATCCCCGGATACACGAGCAAATCCAGGAGACCGTCAGCGCTGTAGTCCAAATTGAACTACAGTCGCTTCGCAACGAGATCTTTGACCTCCGCGAAACGGTCCTGGAAGAACTTAGTGCGTCCCGGGACGATCACGCATCGGCAACCTTGGAGTCAGGACTCAGCACCCCCATACTAGAGACGTCTCGGAAGATGGACATGGCACTCGATGCCGTAAAGAACATGGCCGCCAGCCTGATAAACACATCGTCCTATACCCCCAATTTACCCGAAAAGACCCACTATACCCCTACAAAAACTTCAAACAATCACCCCCAATTTGCATCTACCCCCATAAAACAAAAATTACCTCTCCTTATTCTAAAAGGAATCCCCAACGACATACCCGAAAAAGAACTCATTGAGCGCATAGAAGAACAAAATCCCATTAAAGAATACGATTGTGTTATCTGACTGCGAACCGGAAGGCCGGACTTTATAATGCGGTCATCGAAGGTCCAGCCGGAAGTGAGACGTCGAATCATTGCGCAGAACCATCGTCTGTATCTGGGTCACGGGAAAGTCCACGTCTCGGACCAGACCCGCTTTGTGCAATGTTTCGGGTGTCTCAAATTCGGACACACGAGACGTCACTGTTTAGCACCAAACAGGCCCTGCAGTTATTGCGCCAGCAATCTCCATCAATATAACTCCTGCCCCTTTAAAACTGAACCCCAAAATAACCCTAAACATATCACCTGTCTCAATTGCAAATTAGCCTGCGAGAAAAACGTGTCTCACTCAGCCACAGACCGAGAAAAGTGCCCCCTAATCAAACACGAAATTGCCAAAGTTGACGCCAATACAATTTTCGACGAAATCCCTAAACCCCAAAACCCCTACTTCTCCCTTATACGAACCCCATCCACTTAACTCCTCTCCTCCCAAGTGAATCAAAAACATTATTTCCCTAAATACCCTTAAAATCCAAATCTACCAAAATTCTCCAAAATATATCTTCCTCTCTTCTCCCCACCCTCTTTCTCCCTCAAATCCTTTCCCTCCTATTTTTTTTTTTTCAAAAACCCCTTATGTTCCCAACAGTAAAACAGGCAAACAATAAATAGGCAAAACACAGTCCCTGAATATATCAGGGGGAATAGCAGTCTGACCTTAGCCGGGAAAGACATAAAAAAAAAAAAAAAAAAAAAAAAAAAAAACCTAACCTAACCTAACCTAACCTAACCTAACCTAACCTAACCTAACCTAACCTAACCTAACCTAACCTAACCTACCGAAACCTAACCTAACCTAACCTAACCTAACCTAACCGAACCTAACCTAACCTAACCTAACCTAACCTAACCTAACCTAACCTCAACCTAACCTAACTAACCTAACCTAACCTAACCTAACCTAACCTAACCTAACCTAACCTAACCTAACCTAACCTAACCTAACCTAACCTAACCTAACCTAAACCTAACCTAACCTAACCTAACCTACCTAACCTAACCTACCTAACCTAACCTAACCTAACCTAACCTAACCTAACCTAACCTAACCTAACCTAACCTAACCTAACCTAACTAACCTAACCTAACCTAACCTAACCTAACCTAACCTAACCTAACCTAACCTACCTAACCTAACCTAACCTAACCTAACCTAACCTAACCTAACCTAACCTAACCTAACCTAACCTAACCTAACCTAACCTAACCTAACCTAACCTAACCTAACCTAACCTAACCCAACCTAACCTAACCTTTTTTTTTTTTTTTTTTTTTTTTTTTTTGTTCACCCCGGAGGGGAATGCCGCCGACTCAGAAGGAGCCGACGTCGGCGCCGGTAGTCGGCGCCGCCTTATGCACACCCGGCCGCTGGGAGACGACCGGGTATTGTGGGGCTCTCCCCTGGGGAGCGCCCAGGGGCATACCCACTAAACCCCTCCGGGGCAGTTCCTGCAACACCCGTTGTGGGGCGGGCGACGATAACGGGCACGTAGCCTTGTTCGCTGCCCACCCTCGAAGGGCGAGAGGCTCGCCAGCACGGCCTCGGACACTCAACGGCCCTGTAACAGGGCCCTGGGCCACTCCCATGGCCCAACAACCGCCCCTTCCGGAAATGCCGACGCTGCTGGATTGCAACGCCAGCACTCCCGTCAGGGGTGACTGCAGGCCCCTCTCAACAAACCCGCACCCTGCTGGCTGCAGGGCAGGGAGAGGAGAGGGAACCCACAGCTTTACTCCAAATCCCCGAAACCCGCCCGAACGAACATCCCCGCTGGATTGCGGAGACGGACGCCGGAACGGGGAAAGCGGGGGGCGGCAGGTCAGGCCACATCGCGCTGGCTGCGCGACACGGCAACAGACCCGCCAACACAAGCCCCCACCACAAGGGCGGGGGGGGCGCACACCCGAGAAGGGTACGCTTCGGCATACCCTAAGGGTGGCGCCACACCGGGTGGGGCCTGACAAGGCCACCACCAAAGGCCGGGACCAAGCGTGTCCTGGCTGCCGACCTACCACGTCGAGGCCGTAGCCCTACTACGCTACGGTCGGCAAGTCCTCAGGACGGTCCTCCGGCCCTCGGCGCGACAACGAGGACCCCGGAGCGGCTTGCGCTGAGCGCGGTCCGCAGCGTCGGGGTCGGTCCGCCGGATGTGTGCATCCGTTAGCCGCTGGGTGGCAATGTGGAAGCATTACCACCCACGTTGCCCGGGGGACACCGGGCCCTTCCAGTAGCAGCCCCCACCACAGAGGCAAAAATACTACTAGAAAGGCCACTCGGGGAGGGGTCGATGCACCTTAGTCCCCCAACCTAACCTAACCTAACCTAACCTAACCTAACCTAACCAACCGATTTTCTAATCACTTAGAAAGTACCTACAGTGCCCATCTTCTGCACCGAATTGGCTGCGATGACAAACACAGCGCCACTTCTGACACTTGTCCGCGCATCATATCCATGCGAAACAGGATCGCATCTCGAGTCGACTACGTCGGCTTTTAGTCAGCTATCGTCATCAGCATTGAGCCAAGCAGTCAGCTGCAGCAGGTGCGGCCGCCGTGGGAGTCGTCGCAAAGTTGCTCGGGGCATATACCGTCGTCGACACTCGCCGCTGCTGCGCCGCAGTATGCATGGCTGCCTCCGTCACTTAGGCTCATTCTTCGACTTTCCATCAATGTTGTTTCTCTTTCTTTTCACACCCCCCTCGTAATATTTTACTCCTCTTCTAAATATTGTACTTCTTCGACTTATCTTTCTCAACATTCCCTCTTCTCACACCACCTTATCTTCTTAGATAACTTGGTTTTAATTCAAAATCCTCTCACTTATAGGTTTTTAGTCACTTAGCGATAAATTTGTACTTCTTCTTCGACTTATGTCTCCATTCATTGGAAATATACTTTGGCGGGTCTGTATCAAATCGCGGACACGCGCTCACGCGCACCGCCTCCCCTCATAGTCCGACAAATACATGATAAAAAAAAAAAAAAAAAAAAAAAAAAACCTAACCTAACCTAACCTAACCTAACCTAACCTAACCTAACCTAACCTAACTAACCTAACCTAACCTAACCTAACTAACCTAACCTAACCTACCTAACCTAACCTAACCTAACCTAACCTAACCTAACTAACCTAACCTAACCTAACCTAACCTACCTAACCTAACCTAACCTAACCTACCTAACCTAACCTAACCTAACCTACCTAACCTAACCTAACCTACCTAACCTAACCTAACCTAACCTAACCTAACCTAACCTAACCTAACCTAACCTAACCTAACCTAACCTAACCTAACCTACAACCTAACCTAACCTAACCTACCTAACCTAACCTACCTAACCTAACCTAACGGTCGGCGAGAGCTCGTGGAGAGCGCACGCATCCAGCGAGCTCTCCAAACTCAACGCGACCACTAACGCGACTCAGCGACCGGGACCGGCGACATCAGCGACACGGCGACCGCGACACGGCGACCGCGACACGGCGACCGCGACACGGCGACCGCGACACGGCGACCGCGACCGCGACCGGCGACATCGGCGACATCAGCGACATCAGCGACCGCGACCGGCGACCGCGACCGGCAACACAGCGACATCGGCGACATCAGCGACGTCGGCGACCGCGACCGGCGACCGCGGCCGGCGACATCGGCGACCGGCGACGTCGACGACCGCGACCGGCGACCGCGACCGGCGACATCAGCGACCGCGACACGGCGACCGCGACCGCGACACGGCGACCGCGACCGCGACCGGCGGCATCGGCGACCGCGACACGGCGACCGCGACACAGCGACCGCGACCGCGACCGGCGACATCGGCGACCGGCGACGTCGGCGACCGCGACCAGCGACGTCGGCGACCGCGACCGCCTAGGGCGACCGCCTGGGGCGACCGCCTAAGGCGACCGCCTGGGGCGACCGAGACCGCGACCGGCGACGTCGGCGACCGCGACCGAGACCGGCGACAGCGACATGCCTAACATCTCTCGCACGCCGCCCAAGGCCGGGCGAGCACCAATACCAGCGACATCACAGGCGTATTCTACGGAATTCGCAACAACCAGCGACTCTGAGGTAGACTCCCGTGATGAGATGCCGCCACCGCCTCCACCCGCTGCGAAGGGAGCCAGGAGAAAGAAGACCAGCCCTGCGGATGACTACTTAAAAATGATTACGGAATTGGAATTCCCGGACTTTGATCAATCTGACCTCGAGGACCACTTCATAGAACTCTACGCCACAATCAAGAAAATCGCCGAGGCCTTCAGGACGGAGCAATCTAAGAGCGTAACCAGGATATGAAGACGGGCGGCCTCCGCGAAATAGGAAGAGCGCTGAACCTGGTGGAGAAAATCTACCTTGCGGAGGTCGATGCAAAGGATCCAGGCCGAAAAAAGGAATACCGGGAGACGAGCACCCAGACGGCGCATATGGAGACAGAGACAACGACAACCCCTGAAGATCTGCCGGCGGTCATCGAGCGGGCTGTGGCCAAGGCGGTGAGGACGGAGCTGGGCCGTGCTGCAGCAGAGGCACGCCCGCCTCTAAGCTACGCCCAGGCGGCGGCAGCGGGCGTGTCTCCGACACCGGCTGCACAGCGACCAAAGGAAACCCCCGCCCCCACTCAAATCAAGCCCGCCCCACCGGCCATGATTGTCACCTGCGCGAAGGAGGGAGCCCCGCGTCAAATGATTGAAAACCTCAAAAAGACCATCAACTTCCGTGAGACAAAATACACCCCTTCACGCGTAGTACACTTATCTAATAAGAAACTGCGCGTGGAGTTCGACAAGAAAGAACACCGTGAGGACGCCATCGCCAAAATAAATGCAGCGTCACCAACAATTGGAGTCACAGCCGAACCAGAGAAACTCCGCCCGATGGTAATACTGAAGGTGTATCTAAGGAAGTTCGGCGCGAGGAGTTGGCCCAACACATACGGGAACAAAATGAGGAGCTCGGTGACCTGAGGGAAGAAGACCTGACCCTCAGGTTCATCAGAAACAACCGGAGCCCCCACCTGTATAACGCTGTATTTATTGCGTCTGCACCGGCCTGGCGAGCAATATTGCGTCTTGGGCGAGTTCGCCTAGACTACCAGCGGATCCACGCCGAGGACTTCTGCCCCTTTATTCAGTGCAGGCGGTGCCACCAGTTCGGGCACACCCAGGCGCGCTGCGAGGCGGCGAGGCTGTGCGCCCACTGTGGACAATCCGGGCACGAAGACCAGAGCTGCCCGAAGTCAGAAGAACCACCTTCCTGCACCAACTGCGCAAACTTCAACACGAAGTACAAAGCGGAGAGGGACATCAAGCACTCGGCTTTATCATCTAGCTGTCCGAGACACCGGGCCATGTTATCGCGAGTGCTGGAGAAAGTTGACTACGGCGACCGGTAAGAGACCAGACGTACGCGACTTGACAAAATAACGACCGACGACTGACCGACAAAGCGACTTACGACTAAGGGACTAGACGACAGGGCGACCGGGACCGGGCGACCGGGACCGGGCAACCGCGACCACGACCGCGACCGAGATCGAGACAGCGACCGCGACCAAGACACGACGACCGCGACACGACGACCGCGACACGACGACCGAGACACGACGACCGCGACACGACGACCGCGACACGGCGACCGCGACACGGCGACCGAGACCGCGACCACGACCGCGACCGCGACCGCGACCGAGACCGCGACCGCGACCGCCTAGGGCGACCGCGACCGCGACCGCGACCGCGACCGAGACCGAGACCGAGACCGCGACCACGACCAAGACCGCGACCACGACCGCGACCGAGACCGCGACCGCCTAGGGCGACCGCGACCGAGACCGCGACCGCCTAGGGCGACCGCGACCGCGACCGCGACCGAGACCGAGACCGCGACCACGACCGAGACCGCGACCACGACCGCGACCGAGACCGCGACCGCGACCGCGACCGCGACCGCGACCGCGACCGAGACCGAGACCGCGACCACGACCGAGACCGCGACCGCGACCGCGACCGAGACCGAGACCGCGACCACGACCGAGACCGCGACCGCGACCGAGACCGCGACCGCGACCGCGACCGCGACACGACGACCGCGACACGACGACCGCGACACGACGACCGCGACACGACGACCGCGACACGGCGACCGCGACACGACGACCGCGACACGGCGACCGCGACACGACGACCGCGACACGGCGACCGCGACACGGCGACCGCGACACGACGACCGCGACACGACGACCGCGACACGGCGACCGCGACCGAGACCGCGACCACGACCGAGACCGCGACCGCGACCGCGACCGAGACCGCGACCACGACCGAGACCGCGACCACGACCGAGACCGCGACCACGACCGAGACCGCGACCACGACCGAGACCGCGACCACGACCGAGACCGCGACCACGACCGAGACCGCGACCACGACCGAGACCGCGACCACGACCGCGACCGAGACCGCGACCGCGACCGAGACCGAGACCGCGACCACGACCGCGACCGAGACCGAGACCGCGACCACGACCGAGACCGCGACCACGACCGAGACCGCGACCACGACCGAGACCGCGACCACGACCGCGACCGAGACCGAGACCGCGACCGCGACCGAGACCGAGACCGCGACCACGACCGAGACCGCGACCACGACCGAGACCGCGACCACGACCGAGACCGCGACCACGACCGAGACCGCGACCACGACCGAGACCGCGACCACGACCGAGACCGCGACCACGACCGAGACCGCGACCACGACCGAGACCGCGACCACGACCGAGACCGCGACCACGACCGAGACCGCGACCACGACCGAGACCGCGACCACGACCGAGACCGCGACCACGACCGAGACCGCGACCACGACCGAGACCGCGACCACGACCGAGACCGCGACCACGACCGAGACCGCGACCACGACCGCGACCGAGACCGCGACCACGACCGCGACCGAGACCGCGACCACGACCGAGACCGCGACCGCGACCGCGACACGGCGACCGCGACACGACGACCGCGACACGACGACCGCGACACGGCGACCGCGACACGGCGACCGCGACACGACGACCGCGACACGGCGACCGCGACACGACGACCGCGACACGGCGACCGCGACACGACGACCGCGACACGGCGACCGCGACACGACGACCGCGACACGACGACCGCGACACGGCGACCGCGACACGGCGACCGCGACACGGCGACCGCGACACGGCGACCGCGACACGACGACCGCGACACGACGACCGCGACACGGCGACCGCGACACGGCGACCGCGACCGCGACCGCGACCGAGACCGCGACCGCGACCGAGACCGCGACCACGACCGAGACCGCGACCACGACCGAGACCGCGACCGCGACCGCGACCGCGACCGAGACCGCGACCGCGACCGCGACCGCGACCGCGACCGCGACACGACGACCGCGACACGACGACCGCGACACGGCGACCGCGACACGGCGACCGCGACACGGCGACCGCGACACGACGACCGCGACACGACGACCGCGACACGGCGACCGCGACACGGCGACCGCGACACGACGACCGCGACACGGCGACCGCGACACGACGACCGCGACACGACGACCGCGACACGGCGACCGCGACCGAGACCGCGACCACGACCGAGACCGCGACCGCGACCGCGACCGAGACCGCGACCACGACCGAGACCGCGACCACGACCGCGACCGAGACCGCGACCACGACCGCGACCGAGACCGCGACCGCGACACGGCGACCGCGACACGACGACCGCGACACGGCGACCGCGACACGGCGACCGCGACACGGCGACCGCGACACGACGACCGCGACACGGCGACCGCGACACGGCGACCGCGACACGGCGACCGCGACACGGCGACCGCGACACGACGACCGCGACACGACGACCGCGACACGGCGACCGCGACCGAGACCGCGACCACGACCGAGACCGCGACCACGACCGAGACCGCGACCACGACCGAGACCGCGACCACGACCGAGACCGCGACCGCGACCGCGACCGCGACCGAGACCGCGACCACGACCGCGACCGAGACCGCGACCACGACCGCGACCGAGACCGCGACCACGACCGAGACCGCGACCGCGACCGCGACCGCGACCGAGACCGCGACCGCCTACCAACCTAACCTAACCTAACCTAACCTAACCTAACCTAACCTAACCTAACCTAACCTACCTAACCTACCTAACCTAACCTACCTAACCTAACCTAACCTTTTTTTTTTTTTTTTTTTTTTTTTTTGGTCTCCCTGGAGAAATGCCTTACGCATACCCGCCGCCGGGGGGCGGACGGGTTATGTCGGGCTCTCCCCCGCCTGACACGCGGGGGCCTACCGACTAAAACTCCAGGGGTGCTCCCGTCTACGCCAGAGTGGGGAGGGGACACGAGAATCTGGCTGACAAGCCTCCCTTCGCGTCCCTCCCCTGGCGTGAGCCCGCTTACAGCGCGGGCCCGACACTACTCCCCCCCGATGGTGTGGGGGGAGTGATAGGGGCGGCCGGGAGCACCGAACCGTCCCTACCGGGCTGCAGAGGAGACCTGTGCAATGCCGACACCGGTGCCCCCGCACCGGCTGCCGACTGGCCTCCTCGCGGGAGTTGAGGGAGATGCCGCGCAACTGTTCGGCGTCTCCCCCCCCTCCTTGCCCTACGCCGCGCACTCGAGCGCGGGTCTTGCTCACGCAAGCGTTCCGCCTCCTCCTTCTGCGAGATGACGTCCTCGCAGAAGGAGGCGAAGGCAGTAAATGCCTCCTCGGAAGCGAGCATCGCTCGCACTACGGTCGGGAGCGCTAAATCGCTCCCAACAACGCGCACTAGCGCCTCGCGCTGGGGGCCCCAAGTACGACACTCGGCGAGCGTATGCTGCGCCGTGTCCTCGGGGGCCCCGCACTCGTGGCACACACTGGCTTCCTCTCTCTGGATTCGGTGCAGGTACGAGCCAAAACACCCATGGCCCGTTAGCACCTGCACCATCCTATATGAGAGGAAGCCATGCTGCCTACTCAGCCAGCGGTCTAAGACCGGGGCAATAGCCTCTATGGTCCTTCGACCAAATTGGACTGAGTCAAGAGACTCAGTCCAGCGCAGGACCAGCTCTTGGTTCGCCTGCTTCCTTACTGCCTCCTTCTCTACGAGGCAGTAAGGTTCCCCACTCGCTTTTCTGGCTGCCGTCCACTCATACACGGCAGCCAGAACACCAGCCTCTTCCTCCCAAGGGGGAGTGCCGGCCAGAACACAGGCCGCAGAGAAGCCTACAGTGCGGTAGGCTCTCGCGACCCGCTGGGCGATGGCCCTCTGAGGCGCTCGGAGGAGGGCGACATTCTCTCGCCTCTCTAAGCTACTGGCCCATATGGGCGAGCCGTATAGCGCCATAGAGCGTAATATGCCGGCGTAAAGCCGCCGGCATTTGGCGCTCGGCCCGCCCAAGTTCGGCAGGAGCCAACCGAACGAGTCGGCCGCCTTGAGGAGGCGCGGCAGCATCCCCCGAAAGTGGGGGCCAAAATGCCACCGCGCATCCAAGATGAGCCCGAGATACTTCATCTCGGGCTTGACTTGCACTGTGCAACCCCCAACGACGATGGAAGCGCTGGGGGGAAAACGGCTACGCGGGGGAGGAAAATAGATTGCCTCCGTTTTCTGGAGGGCAACCTCTAGGCCAAGAAGTTTTATTCTCTTCACCACTAAGTCCCCGCCAGCGGACGCACGAATCGCTGCCTCCTCAAAAGACCTCCCCCGGGCTGTAACGAGAGTGTCATCTGCATAGCAGATGACACTCATGCCCGGGAGAAGACGACCTCGCAGCAACCAGTCATAGCCGACGTTCCACAATAAGGGGCCAAGGACTGACCCCTGTGGAACGCCGGACTCCACCTGGTGACTTCTCAATTCACCACTTTTATTAACGTAGAGGACCTCGCGGTCCTCTAAGTAACACCGCAGTAGATCCTGGAGGTATTGAGGTACACGGAAGTACCGAAGCGCCTCCAGGATCACTGCATGGGGGAGGGAGTTAAACGCATTCTTGATGTCGAACGACACTGCTATAACTCCCTCCCCCGCACTCGCGGCCTCATCCGTTAACTGACGGAGACGGGTCAGGGCGTCGATCGTCGACCGCCCCGACCGAAAACCGTACTGCGCCTCGGAGAGGTCGCCGACCTGCCGCAGGTGCTCGACGAGACGGGAAGACACTATTCTCTCAAAAGTCTTCCCAATCTCGTCGAGCAAAATTATCGGCCGATATGCTGAGGGACTATCAGCCGGCCTGCCATCCTTTTTGAGGAGGCAGAGCTGCCCCCTCTTCCAGAGTTTAGGGAACCTGCCAACCTCGAGACAGCGGTTGAACAGGCCCCTAACACGCGACTCCATTTCGCCCATTGCTAAGGCGAGAACCTTAGCCGGGACCCCATCAGGGCCCGGCGCCGTTTTCTTGCCGCGGAGTACAATCTCCGCGGCGCCAAACTCTTCTGTCGTTATGACAGCTGCGCTTTCATTGGACGCAGAGTCCCCCGGAGGCGGAGCCATCAACGGGGGAGAAAAAGACCGATCGCGTGCCGGGAATAGGCCGGCGACCACCTCCTCCAAGAGTTCCGGCTGGAGGGTCTCCGTCAGGGGAGGACCAATAGGGCGCAGCTGACTGCGCGCCGCCTTGTATGGCCTCCCCCACGGGTCACGATCTAGACCCTCCAGCATCTCTTGCCTGGCACTATCCTTAGCCGCCCCTATGGCGGCCTCACGGCCTTCCTGGCCTCCACGAGGGCCTCATAGAGGCGGGCCTCACGCTCGAGGTCCCTTCTCCGCCGGCGCCTGGCGTTAGTGTAGCGCCTCCGGGCAGCAAAACACGCTGCCCGGAGCCCCGCGATCTCCTCCGTCCACCAATAAATGGCGTGACGGGGATCGGGGCGGCGGGACCGAGGCATGCTAAAATCGCATACCTCGGTCAGGGACTCTCGCATCTGGCAGGCGGCCTCTTCAATGTCCTGGCTGAGGGCTGGACTTAGCCAGTCTTGTATGAATGCCCCTTCTTTGGCCAGATCACGGTCCAACTTCGAGAGTGCCCATCTATTAAAAGGGGACGCTCGTTGGACGGCCCTCTCTAGGCCCGACAGACCCTGCACTCGAACCTCATATCTTAAATAGCGGTGGTCTGACAATGACTCTGTCAGATCCACACGCCAATTCTCTACACGAGGTGCAAGGGCCGCGGTGGCGAATGAAACGTCCACCACGGACCCCCCGTGCTGCCGCACACAAGTGTGGACTGTACCTCTGTTAAGAAGGCACAGCCCACGAGAAACGGCCCACTGCTGCAGCAGGCGACCCCGAACGTCGGTGACAGGGTTACCCCATGCCACCGATTTGGCATTCAGGTCGCCTGCCAGCAGGACCTGCCTGGGAGCCAGTCGACCTAGCACCGAGTCCAGGGAGCTGAGGAAAATCTCAAACTCCCTGAGAGGACGACTCGGGGAAAAATAAGTCCCGATAACGGCGATCGACCCCCAGGCCACCACAACATATCCGGACCCCCTCTCTAAAAGCGAGAGGGGAGAAGAGTCCGAAGAAGATCGTGAGAACACACAAACGACACCATCACTGTCACCAAACCACGCGTCATTGATATAGTATGGCTCGGCGACAATACTCAAATCTACCTGCCACTCGGCCAGAACCTGCATCCATAGGTCCTGGGCCGAGCGACAGTGATTTAAATTGCCTTGCAGGACGGCGCGATGTCGGACTGAGTCCATTATTCCGACATCGCGCCATCTTTCGCCGCTGACTCAGCGGCGACAGCAACAACAGCCCGAGATGGGGCTGGCCGCTTGCCCTTCTTCGGGGGGGGATTACACTTCTTCCCCCCCATGTTATGTTCCGCCGGCTTGCCAGCCGAGGCGCAAACTGTGCAATGCGCTTTCTTCGCGGTGCAAGAGGCCGCCTTATGGCCACCTTGCCCACAGCGGAAACACAGCTCTTTCCTGCTGTCAGTGGATGGGCAACAGGCGCTAGTGTGCCCTGTCCCATAACAGCTGAAACATCTGAACGGGCGATCCTCCAGTGCCCGGACAGAAACAGAGGACCACCCGATCAGGAGGCGACCACCGTTTAACACAGCCTTAGCCGCAGTGACAGGGCACTCAAGACGGAGTGCCCCCATGCCACCACGACCCGGCCGGATGCTGCCACACTTTACACTCTCCGCCGAACAACCTCCGACGGAAGCCACCTTTGCGACCACCTCCTCCTTGGACACAGAATCGTCCAGATCACTGATGAGGAGGGAGGTGGTCTTCACAGGGCGCGCGACTTTTGCGACCCCGGAAATAGCCTGCCGAACCTTCTCGGCAAATGAGTCGGCCCGCTCCGCGCTCGCAGCCCCCGGGAACTCGAACAATCGAGCCCCGGTAAGGGTCTGCCGGCACTTCGCCTTGGCCGACTCAATGGCCTCGGCGTCCAGAGAGCTTCGCGCTTTCTTCAACACCGACTCATAAGTTTCCCCCTTTTCGGCGGCCTCTTTTGTCAAAGTAATTACTACGACCGCCGTCTTAGGGGGAACCAACTTCTTTGTTTTCGGCGCAGTCCTCTTAGCTGCCGCCGAATTCACTGGGGACGCTTGGGACGACTTCTTAGTCCCCTTACCCTTCTTTTGAGAGGCTTTGGGAGGAGATTTAGCCTCTAGCTCAGCCGTCTTTCGGGCCTTGTTGGCCTTCTTTCTCCCAACGACCTTACTCCAGCCCTCATTGGCCGGAGTGGTCGAGGGGAGAAGGACATCGCCCTCCATTGGCGTAGGAGGTGCCAAAACAGGGGGGGCTTTCGAAGTCGAGGGGACCGCCTCAGGAACCTTCGATTTCTTTCCAACACCTTTGCCCTTCCCTTTGGACGGTGGAGGAGGGGGAGGAGGGGGAGGAGTAAAAACCTCCGGCACCGGCGAGGCCTCCTTGGCCTTTCTGGCCTTGTCTGAGGCGAGCGGAGGACGAAGGCGTTCCTCCGGGAGGAGCCGATTCTGAATGCCCTCGAATCGGGCGCTGACGTAGAAGCGCTCCTCCTGCAGCTTCCTCGTCAGCATCTCCTCCATGCGGACCTCCATCTGCGCTAAGAGGTCCGCACCCACGACAGAAGGCGCCTGACGCGCAGACGACTTTGTTGCCCCTTTCGTCGGGGCAGAAACAGCCGACACTGCTCCGTCAGAACGGAGCGTTACTACTTCCTCTCTCAGCCTCACTACCTCTTCCGAGAGGCGCTTCACGGTCGCCTGCAAAGCAGCCGTCTCTTCTGAGGTAGTGCGCTTGCTCATTTCCTCCAATAGTGCGAGGAAAGAGCAAGCGTGGCTCTTTAGGGAGCCTTGAAGAGGGCCCTTCAAGTTCCTCGATTTCATTGCCACTGAGATTATGGTCTCCGCATCTGTCTTAGCTGTTGCGACAAGATCGGCGACTGGCAAATCCGAGTAGTCGAGGTATGACTTCGCTCCATACCCCGACTTGGCCCTTGCAGCGCGAAGTTTACGCTCGTCTTCAAGCACCTGAGCTTCCAACTCCGCCTGATTATGTTCTCTAAGGGCCTTGGCCGCCTTTGATTTAGCTTCTGCCAACCCCACATATTCGCCCGAAGTGGCGGGGCGGCCTTTCCCGCGTTTGGCCTTGCTGGCCGTACTAACAGTGGAGCCGCAAGAATCCGACGACTCTTGCGACTTCTTTCCGGCGGCGCGTTTCCTCGAAGATTTCAAAAACTTCGCCCGGTCGCCGGAGTCCACACTCACAAAGGACTCTGCCTCAGAGCCCTTTAATGTATCGGCGTCCGAGTCACTGTCGGGCCCGAAGACGCCCCGGCAGAAAAACTTACTGCCTATAGGGGCCACACCACTCTTCTTCGCCTTTCTAGGCAACACTTCCCTTGTTTTCGACGTGGAAGCCGAATCGACTTCCATGTCATTTTCAGAAAGATCCAAGTCACGTGCTTCATCGTAGATGTTGCGAACAGCCAAGTCGTCAGCCGAGGCGTCGACCATCGGGGTCGCCACCTCCGCCACCAAATCATCAGGAACCAATCCGCGAGCGGAATCAGAATCCGTTGTGCAAGCCAGTTTGTCGTCGTTGTTTAAGGAGATCGTATTTTTAGTTTTAGAGATATCAATAGCCATATGAATCCCACGAGCAGCATTACAACACACGGTCCACCGGGGCAGAGGTATGATACCCCGGTAACCCTACTACGCCAGGGGGGCGGGAAATCCCCTGGGATGGCCACTCACAGGTTGGATTACAGTCCAACCACCCAAAGGGCGACCGACGCCGTGCAAGGCCCCGAAGGGCGCCCCAACGCCGGTCCTTTCCGGTTTTTTACCGTGGTTGTCTCCACTCGGGCCGGCCAATAAAGGCAAGCCCCCTACGCACACTAACACTGCCCGCGAAACATGACCGAAGCCAGAGTAGTGTGCGCAGGTTGCCCGACGGGGGCCAGTCATACTGGATTCCCCGCCGCGCTGGGCGGCTCTTTCGAGCCACACCACCGTCGCTCGGAAGCGACTAGGCAGCGGAAGTCTCACTCCCGCCGCCAACGCCAGTGATTTTTTAGAGAGGTTGTCTTCCTCGCGACCCACTCTCAATGAGCGGGCCCCCGGCCTCCTCTCAATGAGGAGGTTACGGTATGTCCAGTTTTGGTTCGCGCCGGCCGCAGCCGGTACCCCCCCATATCTGGGGGGGCGTTCCCCTATCCACCACCCGGGGGACGCGCCCGATAGCTGGTCTGGAAACAGCCACGGGAACCTAACCTAACCTAACCTAACCTAACCTAAAACCTATTGCTTCCTAACCTAACCTACCTAACCTAACCTAACCTAACCTAACTAACCTAACCTAACCTAACTAACCTAACCTAACTAACCTAACCTACCTAACCTAACCTAACTAACCTAACCTACCTAACCTAACCTAACTTACCCCATTAGGTTTGTTTGGGTTAGGTTTGACCGAATCCGATGTTATTTCGTCAAAATAAGACTTATGAATTTTCATATAATTTTGACATAATTTTTAGGTATCCTAAAACCGAACCTAACTTACCCCATTAGGTTTGTTTGGGTTAGGTTTGACCGAATCCGATGTTATTTCGTCAAAATAAGACTTATGAATTTTCATATAATTTTGACATAATTTTTAGGTATCCTAAAACCGAACCTAACTTACCCCATTAGGTTTGTTTGGGTTAGGTTTGACCGAATCCGATGTTATTTCGTCAAAATAAGACTTATGAATTTTCATATAATTTTGACATAATTTTTAGGTATCCTAAAACCGAACCTAACTTACCCCATTAGGTTTGTTTGGGTTAGGTTTGACCGAATCCGATGTTATTTCGTCAAAATAAGACTTATGAATTTTCATATAATTTTGACATAATTTTTAGGTATCCTAAAACCGAACCTAACTTACCCCATTAGGTTTGTTTGGGTTAGGTTTGATCCGTCTTAACCTAACTAGAGGGTTAGGTAGGTTAAGCTACAATTTTCAAAAATTTTGAAAATTTTCATAAATTTTCTAAGTTAGGTTAGGTTCGGCTGAACCTAACCTAACTAACCTAACCTAACTAACCTAACCTAACCTACCTAACCTAACCTAACCTACCTAACCTAACCTAACTAACCTAACCTAACCTACCTAACCTAACCTACCTAACCTAACCTAACCTAACCTAACTAACCTAACCTAACCTAACTTACCCCATTAGGTTTGTTTGGGTTAGGTTTGACCGAATCCGATGTTATTTCGTCAAAATAAGACTTATGAATTTTCATATAATTTTGACATAATTTTTAGGTATCCTAAAACCGAACCTAACTAACCTAACCTACCTAACCTAACCTAACCTAACCTAACTAACCTAACCTAACCTAACTAACCTAACCTAACCTAACTAACCTAACCTAACCTAACTAACCTAACCTAACTAACCTAACCTAACTAACCTAACCTACCTAACCTAACCTAACCTAACCTACCTAACCTAACCTAACCTACCTAACCTAACCTACCTAACCTAACCTAACTAACCTAACCTACCTAACCTAACCTAACCTAACTAACCTAACCTACCTAACCTAACCTACCTAACCTAACCTAACTAACCTAACCTACCTAACCTAACCTACCTAACCTAACCTAACCTAACCTAACTAACCTAACCTACCTAACCTAACCTAACTAACCTAACCTAACCTACCTAACCTAACCTACCTAACCTAACCTAACCTAACCTAACTAACCTAACCTAACTAACCTAACCTAACCTACCTAACCTAACCTAACCTAACCTACCTAACCTAACCTAACTAACCTAACCTACCTAACCTAACCTAACCTACCTAACCTAACCTACCTAACCTAACCTAACCTAACCTAACTAACCTAACCTAACTAACCTAACCTAACTAACCTAACCTAACCTAACCTACCTAACCTAACCTAACTAACCTAACCTACCTAACCTAACCTAACTAACCTAACCTACCTAACCTAACCTAACCTAACTAACCTAACCTACCTAACCTAACCTAACTAACCTAACCTAACTAACCTAACCTACCTAACCTAACCTAACCTAACCTAACCTAACCTAAAGTTAGGTTAGATCTGACCAAACCTAACCTTGGGGTTAGGTTTGACCGAATCCGATGTTATTTCGTCAAAATAAGACTTATGAATTTTCATATAATTTTGACATAATTTTTAGGTATCCTAAAACCGAACCTAACTTACCCCATTAGGTTTGTTTGGGTTAGGTTTGATCCGTCTTAACCTAACTAGAGGGTTAGGTTAGGTTCGGCTGAACCTAACCTAACCTAACCTAACCTAACCTAACCTAACCTAACCTAACCTAACCTAACCTAACCTAACCTAACCTAACCTAACCTAACCTAACCTAACCTAACCTAACCTAACCTAACCTAACCTAACCTAACCTAACCTAACCTAACCTAACCTAACCTAACCTAACCTAACCTAACCTAACCTAACCTAACCTAACCTAACCTAACCTAACCTAACCTAACCTAACCTAACCTAACCTAACCTAACCTAACCTAACCTAACCTAACCTAACCTAACCTAAAGTTAGGTTAGATCTGACCAAACCTAACCTTGGGGTTAGGTTTGATCCGTCTTAACCTAACTAGAGGGTTAGGTTAGGTTCGGCTGAACCTAACCTAACCTAACCTAACCTAACCTAACCTAACCTAACCTAACCTAACCTAACCTAACCTAACCTAACCTAACCTAACCTAACCTAACCTAACCTAACCTAACCTAACCTAACCTAACCTAACCTAACCTAACCTAACCTAACCTAACCTAACCTAACCTAACCTAACCTAACCTAACCTAACCTAACCTAACCTAACCTAACCTAACCTAACCTAACCTAACCTAACCTAACCTAACCTAACCTAACCTAACCTAACCTAACCTAACCTAACCTAACCTAACCTAACCTAACCTAACCTAACCTAACCTAACCTAACCTAACCTAACCTAACCTAACCTAACCTAACCTAACCTAACCTAACCTAACCTAACCTAACCTAACCTAACCTAACCTAACCTAACCTAACCTAACCTAACCTAACCTAACCTAACCTAACCTAACCTAACCTAACCTAACCTAACCTAACCTAACCTAACCTAACCTAACCTAACCTAACCTAACCTAACCTAACCTAAAGTTAGGTTAGATCTGACCAAACCTAACCTTGGGGTTAGGTTTGACCGAATCCGATGTTATTTCGTCAAAATAAGACTTATGAATTTTCATATAATTTTGACATAATTTTTAGGTATCCTAAAACCGAACCTAACTTACCCCATTAGGTTTGTTTGGGTTAGGTTTGACCGAATCCGATGTTATTTCGTCAAAATAAGACTTATGAATTTTCATATAATTTTGACATAATTTTTAGGTATCCTAAAACCGAACCTAACTTACCCCATTAGGTTTGTTTGGGTTAGGTTTGACCGAATCCGATGTTATTTCGTCAAAATAAGACTTATGAATTTTCATATAATTTTGACATAATTTTTAGGTATCCTAAAACCGAACCTAACTTACCCCATTAGGTTTGTTTGGGTTAGGTTTGACCGAATCCGATGTTATTTCGTCAAAATAAGACTTATGAATTTTCATATAATTTTGACATAATTTTTAGGTATCCTAAAACCGAACCTAACTTACCCCATTAGGTTTGTTTGGGTTAGGTTTGATCCGTCTTAACCTAACTAGAGGGTTAGGTTAGGTTCGGCTGAACCTAACCTAACCTAACCTAACCTAACCTAACCTAACCTAACCTAACCTAACCTAACCTAACCTAACCTAACCTAACCTAACCTAACCTAACCTAACCAAGAAAATAATTGATGAAGGAAAAGGGAGAAGGAGCAAAGATAGGGAGGTCCATGCTGGACAAAGGTCCATTGGCCCCCACCCCCCCTCCCTTCCCCCTCACACTAGATCCCGAGACATTGCAAGATATGGCCGAGGCGGTTAAGCCGAGATCCGGCCTCTCATGATATGTACGCTGGGATCTCCTCTCCTCAACCTCAGCCTCCTGTGAGCTCTGCCGATGGTGCTGCGAATCCGGCGATCTGGAGGAGTACGAACAATCCGCCATGAAATCGCCGAGATGCGGTCCCTAGTCTACGGCGAGCTACACGAGGCCCGGGCCGAAATCTTGACCGCGACGCTGGAAGCAGGACTCCAACAAACCTCCTCCCCCAATCAGACCTCTGCACATACGTCCCCCCTTCAACCGCACAATTAAAACCCCCATCCAACCAGCTATCCCACCCAAAATATCCCGTCCTTCCCTTTTTATCACCGTTTCCCCAAAAACCCCAATTACGGACCCCAAAGAGGCTATCCAGCAATGGAAGCGCACTGTGAGTTTCAACAACACCGGTTTTGCCCCGGAAAGGATAATCCCTCTCACCCAAACCGCTTCAAAGTGGAATTTAACGCCCCAGTGATGGTTGAGAAAACCGCAAAGCTACCAACTTGCACCCCGAAATGGTCGCTACTCCTGCCCGACGCAAGCTGCCACTCATGATCCTCAAGGGGATCCCGAAGGAGTGCCTGAAAAGGACCTCGTAGGGACCCTTGAGGGCCAAAATCCCGTGAGTGGTGCGGTTGTGCTACTTAACCGCAAACCGAAAGGCAGACCTTTATAATGCGGTGGTTGAGGTGCCGCCGTTGATCAGGAAGCGGATCATTGGACAAGGAGGGCGGTTGGGCGTGGGCCATGGAAAGGTTCACGTCTCTGACCAGACCCGATTTGTCCAGTGCTTCGCATGCCTGGGATACGGCCACACCCGACAAAAGTGCAAGAGTGATCGCCGACCTTGCAGCTACTGTGCCTCCCTAGAACACACGAAGACTTGACGAAGCTCAACCTGCAGAGCAAGCCGGGTTCCGACGAAGTTATAGCCCACTAGCGGCCGCCCGCGACGTCGTCCGCGTGGAAAAGTAATTTTACCCCCCTTTTAACCCCTTACAACCCCCTTTTCGCAATAAAAGTAGCCTATTCTTTCTCAGGGTCTAGATCATCTGTATACCAAATTTCATTTAAATCCGTTCAGTAGTTTTCGACGTGAAAGAGTAACAGACAGACAGACAGACAGACAGACAGACAGAGTTACTTTCGCATTTATAATATTAGTTAGGATTAGGATAGACCATATTCACACAGACATACCATATGGGACAGGTTTACAGAAGACCAAAGAATATAACCAGCCCCTGTGCATGGCGTTTGTGGACTATGAAAAAGCTTTTGACTCCGTCGAGACCAGGTGCCTGTTCTCGAGGCCTTGCAGAGGTGCCAAGTCGATTGGCGATATACCGAGGTGTTTGAGGTGTCTGTATGACGTCGCTAATATGTTCGTAGTACCTAATCCAAAATGACCAACCGAGCCTGTCCTGCTGCGTCGTGGTGTGAGACAAGGAGATGTTATATCTCGGAACTCTTCTCCGGTGCTGCAGAACATGTTCAAACGCTAAACTGGAAGAGCGCGAATCAATATAATGGCGGGTACATGTCACACCTACATTAACATTAAAAAGAAAATTAATCATAATAACATGCTAATATATTGCAGTTATAGTACACATCACCACCACTCATGCGGTATTTCATAACCTGTTTTTTTATCAAGTTAGTTCAAACTAAAAACTAACTACTATATGAAAAAAAATTGAAAGTAAATCAACGTAAATCATAACATCTACATTGAGCGCGAAGTAGAAAGAGTCAACTGCCAGATGGTCGTTTATGCGCCCTAACCTCTCGAAAATAACCTCTCCGACATTTAACAACCATTTTACAAAAAACGTAT